>CAOLHI010005555.1:0-63692 GCA_948474755.1 Ctenosaura bakeri
CTGGCAAGAGGGCATCCAGGCTTTTTTTCAGGCAAGAGAATGTTTTACCAGGAACCTTAAAGAACCATCCAATCAGGACTACAATTCCAGGCAGAAGCCAATGTTTCCAGTTCATTAAGTTAAACTGTTTATGCCCCCCCCACTTTTCTTTTCTTTTTTTGCTCAGAAGCCTGTTTTTCTGGCTGTTCCAATGTTAAAGACTTACTCCTAGTCAAAAGATATGAACAGAGGATACAAAACCTTCTTGTTTCCCATGGAAGGTAGTCGTGCTAGTCTGTCAAAAACAAGAGTCTTGTGTACCTGAAGGATGAGCACCTCTTATGGGACATAAGGTTTTGTGGACTGCAGCCCACTTCCATTTGATTCATCAGATGGAATTTTGGGCAGGTTTTTAAACAGTTTCACCAACGCTCACTGTACCATTGGCCAGCAAGGAGCACATGTAGTTGGATGCAGGCTTCCCCCACTTATCTATTAGATTAGGAGCCAGAACACTATCAGAAAGCAGAAATATTTGAAAAGCAGAACTATCTACTGTAGGTCACATGAAAGACTTATGGAGGCTTGCTTGGGACTGACTGCATGTGCTGCCCTTAAAGTTTTTCAGCTGCCTTTGGTGCCTCCCCCCTCCCAAGCTCACTTTCCAAGCAGCACATGCAAGGACCCAGGTGAGCCTCTGTAGGCAAGAAGAACTGATAGAAGGCTGCTGTTGTGATGTTTGCAATGAAGACAAGTTTTTAATTTGACCAGGAGACCTGCTTTTTCCATAGGGAAGACTTGGGACCACATGCGCGTGTGTATGAGTGGTTGCAAGCAAGACTCCATTGTCAAGAAGAACTGGAGAAAGAGTGGACCCTGCATCAAATTAATGGAACCAGTCCTTAGTTTGGAAGGGCTGAAAGAATGAGATGTCAGATAATAGGGTGTTGAAAGGCAGGGGCTTCCTCTACTAAAAGAAAATCAAGAAAGTTGCTTCTGCTTCTTCTGGCAGGATTGTATTATCTTGCAGAGATACTGCTGCCAGTGTGACAATATTGTCACCACGTTTTCATATTAACCATCATCACAGGGTTGCGCTTATGCTTAAATCCATTTACTTTGAATTTCTGACTGCCTTTAATAGACCTGAAGCCATTTCTTCCTTTCCTTCTCTTGACTCATTCCCATTCATCGACGCCATCTGTTCCATTATTTTATTTTATTTTAAACTGTCAACCCTACAGTGGTAGCAAAGTGTGTGTATGTATCTGTCAAAGCATGTGTATGTATCTACATGCATTCTCAAAAAATTAGACAGGAACTGGCATTCTCTCAGTATAATGCTTTATACAATTATCAGATGAGACTAACTTCAGTCAAAGTGAAATAAGAGGATTATTCCTTCTTTCTGATTTAGGGAGACGGAATAAGGAACATTTAATCTACTCTACTTGCTTCTAGTCAGAACATGAAGAGTGAACTCTGGAGCCACAGTGACTAGGAAGGAAGGAGGAAACAAAGTAAGCACATAAAAGTCCTAGAATGTCGCTGCAAGTTGCAGCCACCAATTAATTAATCCTTACAAACTATAGCAGGCAGATGCTCCACTAGCCAGGCTGGAAATTTGAACACAGCTCTTTCCTCTCGCCTGGAGCTGAGGTCATAACAAATGGAGAATTTGCACTCTCACTTCCTACCTGGAGGTAACTCATGAAAACCAGAGATTCAGGGCCAGACCCTGAGATCTGGCAAACCCTATTACATATTAATTGTCTTCTGTTTACTATGTTGATTAATTGTCTTCTGTTTACTATGTTGATTGTAGCTTTAAATTCAAACAGTATTAAATTCTACTATTAATAATTTGGAGGGGCAGGGCTTATTGACAGCAAACTCCATTTATTTGGAATATATTTGTTGCTGATTCAATAAGTATATGGATCAGGATGGTTGTTAACATTGGCCATTTCCGCACTAGATTGTTATAGCGCTATCATTCCACTTGCAACATCCTATGGAATCCTAGGATTTGCAGTTTCGGGAGGGGCATCCTGGCCCCTCCTGAAACTGCAAACCCCAGGATTCCATAGGATGTTGCAAGTGGAATGATAACGCTATAACAGTCTAGTGCGGAAATGGCCACTGACTGCATTGGTTATAGTCAGGAAACACACAGTGGTATTAGATTATGTAAGAGCCAGCAAAGTGTAATAGTTTGAGCATTAGACTACAGCCTTAGAGACCAGGGTTCATTTCCCTGCTTGGCTGTGGAAAACCACTGGGGTCACATACTCTCAGCCCAAGAAACCTCCATTATAGGTTTATCTTAGGATTGCCATAAGTCAGAAATGGCTTGAAGGTACACACCAGCAGCAACAACAACATTAGATTATAGGTACTTGTGGGATTGTTTAAAATTTATTGTAATCATGCACGTAGCTAAACAAAATCTAACAAGTGAAGAAAAACATAAACCAACATCTTGGAACAGTGGGAATGAATTTTTCCAAAAGCTTAATCGATATTCCTTACCTGTCTGGGAGAATGGAGTACAGTTTTTCAGAAAAAAGTCCTTCAGGATGTTGTAAAACAAGTGTGTTTAGATGGAAGACCTGAGAAAACACAAAAAGTGTTATACTTCATCCGTTTGTCTTGATGGGATGCTAGAAAAGGCTTGTTTCGCACACTTCTTGCATGGAAGTAAACTGTCTTGTGATTCATTTTGTCAGGAGACGCAACAGCATTGGAGAGAAAAAAATTAGGGTGTGCCCCAACTTATGCGCCTCAAAAGTCATGCTTGTAATTGGACCAGTTCTCCTCCCCCAGAGATCCACCCAGTGTCTTTTTTGGCACTAAACCAGAAGAATGAACCAACCAGTAAGGCAATTTTCTTCATGCTTATTTATTCAGAACTCATCTCCATTGGGCTTCATGAACATAACTCCCACGTCCAGCCAAGACGAATTATATTGAGAAGGCTCGCACAGAGGTAAGTGTCATTGAATTAAGTGTGGAGTGTACTTAGGAATAAATGTTCTTACAATGGCTGTGAAAATAGTCTTTGATATGTATGTGTGTATATATGTGTCTTTAATTCGCCTGTTGTCTTATAGTAACCCCATGAATTTTACTGTAACTAAATTGAAAATTATGCACTACCCAGCTGGATAATCATTCTTCTGTTCCAGTCTTGCATCTGTGTAACATTTTCATCTCTGCTAGAAAAGTGAAGTATAAACTGATATTAACTGATACTGAAGCAAAATGTAACATACAAGGAAGGTAGATATTATATTTAAAGTACCTGCAGAGTAGACAGCATGCAGCATATTATTCTTTCAGATATAAGATTAAACTACTAAGAATGGTCTCCCCCCCACAAGCATTCTCCTAAAAATGATGCTAAAGTTGTTTTCTAGTTTTTGCAAAATATATGTAAAAATGAGAAATCATCACTCAACTCCATGTTCCAAAGGAAGTTATAAAATGTAATCTAAAATGTCAGGAGAACAATGGAAAAGAGGTATGCTGCAGGGTTCAGGTCTGTGATTTTTTTTTTTAATTTATTTACTGACTGGCATAACCCAAGATAAAAAGGCTCTTAAGGAAATTAAGGCAAATTACAGATTGATTGTATGAATGTTTACCCAGAGTTAAGCTGCAGTGAGTTCACTTGAATGTACTTTCTAATAAGTGTGCCCAACACTGCAATGTTGCCAAAAGATTTCTATAGATATCCAGTTATTAGAAAGGGATGTTCTACATTTAACTGAATGAAATGGGAGACTCAAAGCCTGCTTTGACTTTCTCTACCTGCTTTTTCAGTTTAAAGGGATAGCTGTCATCATTCTCTGGGCTGCAATCTAGCAGACATACTAATTGGCCATTTCTCGCTCTCTTTAGTTTTCAGAACTCACATCCATTTAGCCTAAAAGGTCTACATTTTTGGACGACCTGAGACTGTGACAGAAAATAACAAAAAAATAGATTTGCAAACTTACCTATTTACATTGTTGACCACAGCAGCAGCACTGATTACCATTTATTTTGCCGAATATACCTATGTAAAATGATTTGCCAGCTTAACAGTGCAATCCAATGCCTGTTTGTGCTAGTACTTGTTTACTTCTGTCATCACACTGCACTAATCTCACAGGAGCCCTACTCTCAGGACAATGGGAAACAACAGTAGAAGACTATTGTCCATGTTAGAAGAGGTGTCAAGGGTTGACATAGGTGGGCACCAGCTGGGCTCTGCATTCCACCAAGGAAGAGCTTGCATATCTCCTTAAACACGTTCCTGTTCTTCACTATTGCAAATTGCTTATGTATGTGTTTGTCCCGTTGGCTCAGATACTGGCAATGGTGTGAAAGAGAAGCTAGTTTTTCTGACCTCTGACTGGCAAACATGGAGGTGGTTGCAATGATGAGGAAGGGCAATACAGACAGACTGAATAAACTGACAGTAGGTCTTTTCCAGCAGTTTCAAGCTGCAAGGGCATGTACTGTATAGAGATGGAAAGAGTATTAGAAAGTATTCCAAAAATTGTTGAAAAAGGGTGTCTTGACATTGGGAAACCCTCATCAGGTGAATCCTAGGTGGGTGAGAATCTTTGCAGTTCAGGACTTACTTTGCACATCAAAAATGCATGTGGGGTTTTGCACAGAAAACAATTCTGCACAGAAAATACCTTGCAATGTTTATGCGTATGCATTCTTTTTGGCACAGAATAAGTCCCAAATTGCAATTAATCTTTAAAAACTGTGCAGTTCTCAACGATTTTCTCACAGCAAGGAGAAAAATGGTAATGTGATTCATTCTTGTTTGCAAGAATACAATTTACATCCTTAGTGCTTATATTGACTGTTGTCCTGCTGCAAAGGTGATAGAGGGAAGATACAACACAAACAACCCCCCCCAACTTTTTACCTTGAAGCTACACATCTAATTGTCTATGCAGAGTTAGAAATCATATTTTGCTTATTTTAGCCATGGACTGAGTTCTCCAATAAACATAAACTCCTTATTAAGCTTGACTTGGAACAAAAGTGTATTGGAAAAATTTATTTTAGTTTATGGTTACAGGTGGCCCCCTACATTTGCTAGAGTTAGGGTTGCAGGGTCCTCCCAAAAGTGGAAAAAATCACAAATATCAAAGTGTGTGTGTGTGTGTGTGAGAGAGAGAGAGAGAGTAAAGGTGGGGCTGAGGCATGGTGGGGAGAGCAGGCACACAGATTCCAAACCAGGTCAGGGAAAGCAGAGGGAAAAGGTGAGTCAGCATGGTAGCGTTGTACTTCCTTTCTTGCCAATCTTCTTTGTTAGGTGTGGGGGTGCATTGGTTTGTGGTGCTGAGAAATTTGGCTGTGAGCCATCCTTAGCTGGCTGGGCAGCAGCTGGTGGTGGTAGTAGAGGAGGAAGAGGACCAGAGGTGGGTTTTTAAAGGGCTATGTGGCCTGATTGGAGCCACCAAGAAGGAAAGTTCCCCCAGAAAAGAAATGCCTGAGATTGGCAGGGGAGGCAGGGGTTGAAGAAACTCACAAATAATCAAATCAGTGAAAGTCAAACCTGCAAATGTGGAAAGCCAACTGTGTGTCTGTTCAAAAGTAATGGAAGATTTCAAAAGGCAGTAAAATATAAATTAAATTGATTCGAGATCAATTAGTTCTAGATTGGCAAGGCGATTAGTAAGATTTTAAAATCTATCTGTCAGAGAATTCTCAGTGCATCATCAGACTACAACTCCCAGGATTCCATAGGATGCAACTCAGGCAGTTAAAGGGGTAGCAAAGTGCTATCATTTTTTAGTGTCAAAAATATCATAGTGGTTATGAACTAGGTAAGATTTATCTGTGTCTTTAGGAAACCATGCCTAATCTCTCCTCCAGCTCCAAAGTATAATGTCAGCAGTTATCATAATGACAGCCAGTGTGATGTAGTGGTCTGAACCTTGGACTATGACTCTGAAGACTAAGAACTGAGTTCCTATCTGGTCATGGAAACCCACTGGGCAACCATGGGCAAGTCATACATTCTCAGCCTCAGAGGAAGGCAAAGGCAAACCCCCTCAGAGGATATTTTGCCAAGAAAATCTTGCGATAGGGTCACTTTAGGATCCTCATAGGTTGGAAGTGACTTGAAGGCATACAACAACTACACAAAGTGGGCCTTGCTACTTTTTATCAAATATGAGTAGGAACACTTTGTGCATGGAAAGGACCTGTGTGTGTATATAAAAAGATGAGCTCACATGAATATGGATGCTGGCCAGAAAATTTTATGCCTCCATAACAATCCTATACAGGTCCATTCAAATATAAATCCTTCTGAGTTCAAGCAGGTGTAGGTATAGGAGTAGGATTTACAGTAAATCTGTTAAATCTTCAAGCCAGGGAATGTGTGGACTTCTAGATATTGTTGGCCTGTAGCCTCCAGCCACCCTAGCCAGCATAGCCAATATTGAGAGATGATGGGAGTTGCAGTCCAACATCATAGAGAGGACCACACATACTCCAATCCTGGCCTTCTTTAAGGTCTTGCCTGCTTCTTTGTTGTCAGTTTAGAAAACCATATACAGAGCTATTTCTTTGCTTGAAGGATGCTCTCCTCTTATTTACAATAAAACATATACTGTTCTAAAATAATAGCGTCAAAACTGAAGTTTTCACTCTGCTGCTGGATCAAACCAAATGCCTTCCTAGCCCAGCATCCTGTGTCACATAAGTAGCCAGCCAATGGCCGTGAATGGCCACAAGCAGCACATGAAGGCAACAGTCTCTCCCTTCCCCTGTGGCCCCCAGAGGTATATTACCTCTGAATCTGAGGGGGGCATATAGCAATGGTCAGTTGCAGACATTTAGTCAGTCTGCCATCATGTGTCTAATTCTTCATTAAAGCTAACTAGCCTTCTGCACTAGAGTGTTATAGTGCTATTATTCCACGTTCAACATCCTATGGAATCCTGGGGTTTGCAGTTTAGGGAAGGGCCTCTGAGGTCCTTCTCTAAACTGTAAACTCCCAGATTCCATAGGATGTTGAATGTGGAATAATAGCACTATAACACTCTAGTGCGGAAATCACGCAAGTTAAAGGTAGAACAGCAAAGAAGCTTGTGGAACTTTATTAAGCACCAGCCTTTCGTGGCTCCCAGTCTTTTCCCTGAGATACATGGAGAATTGTACTGTACTGTATGCTGCTTCAGGTGGCATGGATGCTTGGGGTTGGGTCTCACTGAAACTCAAGGGACAACGTGGCAATCATATTAATACTAATGCCGGTAGCAAAACTGGTGGTGAAAGCACAGGCCATTTCCGCAGGACACTCTTGTAGCGTGATGATTCCACTTTCAACCTCCTATGGAATCCTGGGGTTTGCAGTTCCGGGAGGGGCCGGATGGCCCCTCCCGGAACTGCAAACCCCAGGATTCCATAGGAGGTTGAAAGTGGAATCATCGCGCTACAGAGTGTCGTGCGGAAATGGCCACAGTCATGTTGGCCACAGTCATGATGGCATGTTGGTTAACAGATAAACAAAGAGACCTAGAAGTTAAGCAACAGGCAGGAACGCCCAGCAAAGTTGGCACCTCAGGGCGCAGAGTTTGGAAAACCTGCTTTTTACACAAATCAGCTGAAAGGAGGGCTTTAGCCAAGACCGCTTCAGCCAGCCTTTTTTTAAAAACCTCTATAGCAGAAGCACAATTGCTTCCGTTATTATTATTGTTGTTGTTTTTGTTGTTATTCCTGTTGTCGTTCTGCCTTGCTTTGCTTCTGTTCGACACACACTCATGTGCCCACCACCAGACAGCAGTGGTGAGGAGAGGAACTACACTTCCCGTCATGCCGTTCGCTGCCCCTTCCCTTTGTGAGGTTTTGTTGCCCCTGTTTTCCTCCTCTGAGGAAGGAAAGGCAAGGAAAGGGAGGGGGGAGGAAGGAAGAGAGAGAGCGAAGCTAAGTCTCGCGAGAGCGGCGAGAGCGAAGGAACGGGTTGGTGGTACTGAGTCGGACGTACAAGTTTCGGGGGGGGTCTGAGGGGGCCGCTCGCGCCACTTCGAGAAGGCCACGGAAGGGAGCGTTGGGCTGGCCGGCGGGCATCGGCTCGAGCCGCCTTCTCTCCTGCGTCTCCGGCCTAGTTAGCGCCGAGGAAAAGCTGCCATGGCGGCGCCTGTTTCTGAGGAAAAAGTGGCGGCGGTTCCGAGCGACCCGTCTCCCAAAGAGGAAGGGGAGCTGGAGGACGGCGAAATCAGCGACGACGACAATAACGATGGGCCTCCGGAGGCCAGCAACAGAGATGGCGGCGGCGGCGGCGGCGGCACCACCAAAGGCCCCTACGCCCGGCGCAGGCCGCCTCCAGACCTGCGGGGCCCCCCTTTCCTTTCGTCGTCGTCCTCCTCCTCCTCGTCTCGCCGCTTCGCTCACTCGCGCCACCGGCCTCCCTTAGAGCTCGGGCACCTCCACGGCCGCGGCGGCGGCGGATACCGCTTGAGGGAGGCTTTTCGGTCCCACCCGCCGCCGCCGCCCTCGCCCTCTGCCTCTTGCTCGCGGCTGCCGCCCGGCCCGCACCCCGACTCCGGGCCCCGGCTCTCCTTCTGGGAGCGCAGCCACAACGCGCTGGACCGGTTTCGTTTCCGAGGCAGGGCCTACCGGGGCGGGGGCCGGTGGGGCAGGAGCCGGGGGCCCAACCCGCCTGGAAGACCCCCCGGAGGAGGCGGCGGCGGCGGCGGCGGCGGGTACGGCGGCAGTCAGAGCTGGAGAGAGCTCTCGCCTCGGAAATGTATCCTTGTCACAGGGGCGCCCCCCATTTTTTGAGGGGAGGCGGTGGTGCTGCTTTTTTATTCGGGCTGGGTGTGGGGGGTGGTCGTCGTCCCTGGGCGAAGTGGCGATCTCGAGGGAGTCTCTGGGCCTTGGCTTGCTCGCGGAGGGGCTGGGCCGAGGCAACAGTGGGGAGGGCGCAAAGGGCAAAGAGCTTAGCAAGCGCTTTTCTCTGATGGAGGATCTGTAATGGAGGGTTAAGGTTTAAGGCAGAGGGAGTATGGGCAGGCTCTGCAGAAGGTTCCCTAGAAGGCAGCTTACTTGAAAGGAAGGGTGATGAGGCGTTAAGTATTCATGGGGGTTGTGACCTGGGGGAAACAAGGACCTCTTATTTATCATCTCCTGTGAGGCCTGTTTGGTTTCAGATGTGGTGCCTCAGACATATGAAGCAATTCGAGCTTAAGGTTCGTATGAAGCAACCATACCAAGATCCCTGAGCTCGTTTGACTCAGTACATAGCACTTACAAGATCCCTCTGAGTGTTAACCTTACAGTTCTGGTTGGGTGGCAATTGGGTAACTAATGGTGGCAGGGCATCTTTTCAAATATCTGCTAACCATAGTTTGTTTAAAGTCTATTAAACACACTAGATATCTTTTAGTTTTTTATAGAGGTAAGATTATTTTAAATATATTATGATATTATTATATTTTGGTATTCTTGAGCACATGTTTTCCTCTAGAAGGATGAGGTATGACTTCTTTAATAAGTGAATAAATTCTTTTAAATGGTACTGATTATGTAAGTGGCTATTAAATAGTAATTGTAGCATACAGTGCAGTTGTGTGCATTCTTAGAGACAAGTCTACAGAGCATTATTATTATTATTATTTCTGAATAGATAGTGACAAAATTGTACTGTAAGTTATAGTTTTGGGGCAAGATTGCTAGTGATGTATTAGAGATGCATTGAAAGAGATGCATTGAACTTGATAAAACCTTCAAAGTACAACTGTGTAGAACCATGATGTACCGATATTTGCTGTTTTAGGGAACAGGAAACTTAAAATGGATTCTTGAGTTTAAAGATACATTCAAAGAATTCATGATAGTTGAATAACTTTACTATTTTGCCAAGAATTCTTGCAGTGATTGGTTACTTAGGTATTTACTTTTTGTCTGTGAATTTAGTTTAACATGCAGGGCCTGCCTTCTGTTACTGTTAAACAGGGTGTGGTTTTTCTCCTCCATTCTGGTTTCACTTTTTGTATAAAGTGAAACAGCCATGTTCTGAATGGTGAAATAGCTTATTTGCAGTTTTTCTATCTATATTCAGCCAGAAGGGTGCAGCCTATAGCTGACTTGATGTAGAAATTGGCTTTGACTGACTTCTTCCCTGTGGTTGATATGCACAGCTGATGAATTTCCCTTTGGTCAGAGTTGGGAATCATTTACACCTTGATATGTTAGACTGCAACTGCCAGCACTGCAGTTTAATACCATCTAGAAAGTTTATGATTCCCATACCTACCATAGGTGATAACTAATTTAACACATTGGTAATCTATTTTTTTTTAAAGAAAACCCTAAGTGATCTGGTTACTTTCTGAAATACTGTCCTCTACATTACCGAGTTATGTGTGAAAATCTGGGACAGGCCTTTGTTTCATGTAGTACACCTTGAAGAAGTGAGGTGTCTCAGAATGGTAATTTAAAAAACAATTCCATTTGGAATGACAATATATAGGAGTTTCTTTTAAACAGATCACGCAACTGTTATATACTCATAGTAAATCTCTAACATTTTTATACTGCTTTCAAGCATTCAAGGCATTTTTTACATGTATTGTAAACTAGAAATTTTGAAAAGCATTAAATAGTATGATATCGGTTTTAGATTTGTAAACACGTTCGTATTGTTAACCTATATAACCTCTATGGTTATACTCCTGTGCTGAATGTCAAGTACAGCACCAAGGCTTCTATGTGTTACTCACTTTTGGGAGAGCACAGAAAACATTCAGAATGTGGTATTGGCTATAGAATTTAGCTTCTTGAGAATATGAGCCTTTAAAGAAAATGTCTAGTATTTATGATGAAGATGCTTGCAAATATATGGTCAACACTGAAATCAGAATTCTGAAATTGCTTAACAAAATTTGAAGTTGTCAGATGGGTGCATCCTGTATAGCTACTTGTACCCTCTCCATTTCTAGGGGAAAAAGAATGAGATGAAACAGTGCAACTCTGAAAGTTCACTCAGGTATGAAATAGAATTTTTCTTTGTGAAAGACTTGGATTACTCTGGTACATAACTTAAATAAAAACACAGTATGCTCAACCTCAAAATATATATGTCATAAATGAGTATATCCCTTCAGACTCAGCCTTAGTTGTCATGGGTTATAAGCAGGCATCAGAATGAATATAAGGTTCATCTGATCCCTTATTTGACTACAAGAAAGACTGAACATTTAATAATACATCTTGATATGTATTACTAGTTACAGGGATCTGTGATAAGTTTAGGAATTTCCTACACCTGAGATGAGTGCATGAGAATAGATGCACCCTGAGTAGGAACAAATCAAGAGTGTTATGGCAGTGTCATTGGGAATTCTTTCAGAAGAAATGGAGGTGGTGTTACTGACAACCCTCAAGGGAGAGAGAGAAAGAGAGAACATAACTTTCCCTGTTGTGGGATTTTTTCCTTAGATTGAGGAAGTACCATGTGAGAGAATTGTATTGTATTGTTTTTCCATGTTAAAATGTGGTTTAATTATTCTTGGGATAAGATATTTCAGAATGTATGCCCGTATAACACCATAATAAAATCACAGAATGCATTTCAGTGGCAATATTTTGTTGGAGGAGTCTTAATAATGTTGTAATAAAATGTATTCTAGATAATTTTCTTAACTAAAGAACCAGCCAAAACATTTGGAAAATCCCCATCCCGAAAGCAGAACTACTCATCTAAAAATGATAACTCTGTTGAAGAGAGTTTTGAGGATCTGTTGTTGAAATATAAACAGATTCAACTAGAACTTGAATATATTAATAAAGACGAGAAACTGGCTCTAAATAACAAAGAAGAAACTGTTCAGCAAAGCACTGATGAAACAGCCAGTCAAGAGGACCAAATAATGGTAGAAGATGTCAGTATTACAAAGGATGCTGTAAATGAAGAGTCTCCTGAGGAGAAGAATAAAGTGGTAACTTTTCAAGCATTTGAACTGAAGCCTCTCAGGCAAAAACTGCCAACACCAGCTGAGAGGAGCAAACTGAAAAAGGTGAAAGATGGAACAAAGCAGTCACAAAAATGTGAATTACTGGATGCAAAGCAAGGTAATTCTTTATACGTCATATTACGTAGTTTAGCTTGTATTCTTTGGTAATTTTAAAGTTAGAGTAACATGGTTTCAGAGAAATTATTTGATTGCAACAAAGTCACTTTCAGCTTGGGATGTATTACTGTTACATTGTTAGTACAGGTGAGACTGTGTTTTTATTTAGCTTTTATGTTAACCTTTTTACTATAGAATAGCTTAGCAATCTTGTAACCAAATAATACCTATCTCAGTTGTGCCTTTTCAGTAGAGTATTGTCCAAATAAAGGCAGTGAACAATAAAAGAGAATTAGTCAAAATACAAACAAAGATTATTAAGATTACATGATGCAACTTACAAATTAAATGAAAATTTCAGGTCCTCTTATGTTCAGTGTTTGATATATGCTGTAGTTTTCTCTTCCTGTTCCTTTATCGTTGTTACTCAGAAATTTGAAGGCCAAACTGCATTAGGATGCTGTTGCTGTAATGTTAGAAGAAGATAGAACAGTAGTGTTGGAATGGGATCATATTTCTATCTTTGAAACATGTGATGTAGCTGAGGGTGTTTCCATATTTGTCACAGGCATAGTGGATAAACCCAGCCCGGATATGACAAATCCAGCCTCATTATGATTTGCTGTGGCTTTTAGAATAGGTGGCTTGGAATCTGCAGTGCCTGTGGCATAATTCTGTGGGGTCAAGTCAAATGTTAAAGTTGATCCTGGTGATTGGAAGAGCCTAAAACCTCCTTTTGAGGTCCTCTTGCACAGTGCTGCTGATGTTCCAAGACTTGGGATTAACTCACAAAAATTAATGAAAAACTGGAGGTGGATAGGGAGAGTTCTCTGTTTGTTTCAGTTTTCCCCAGCATGGAGTGTACCTCTATGGAATGCAAAAAATAAAAACAGAAGGACGCTTGGAGTCCTGTGTGCTTGTTTTTGACAACAAGTAGATTTTTCAAGTACTTCCTGTTTGGTGTGGTTGGTAAAGACTATTTTAAAATGTATATTTTTTTGCATGCTTTATTTATAGTTAGAAAAATATGCTGTTCTTTTTTCAAACAGTGGAAGAAAAAGAACAAGGAGACCGAAATATTAGCCCTTCAGATGCTGCAGTAGAGAAGGTAAGAGAAGTAGCTTGCAAAGGGAAAAAAATAAATAGTTGAAATTTAATTTAAGCAGAATGGAGACTTCAAGTGCAAATATGTGCATATTAACTCTGGCTGTGTTTAATGAGGTTTAACTCCCTAGTAACTACGTGTTTTTTGGTTCTTAATATTACAGTCCCTTTTTTTATAGAGCACTAATTTTAACAGGCTTTTGGATACAGTGAAAATGTATTTTTAATAAATTTAATAATGAATAGAGAACTGAAATGTGTGTTTTTCATCTTGTTCCTGTGATAGAAACTGCTTGATGAGGAAGAGGAGGTGTCAGAGTTGCAGCTACGATTATTAGCTCTTCAGTCTGCTAGTAAAAAGTGGCAGCAGAAAGAGCAGCAAGTGATGAAAGAAAGCAAGGAAAAACTAACAAAGTCAAAAACTGTACAGCAAAAAGTCAAAATTGGTACAAAATCACATTCTGCCAAAAAAACCAGCACAGCAGGTAAATATTTAAATAGCTTGGCAGTGGCTCACAATTGAGTTGGATAATGTTTATAGTGCACAAGCTTGGGTTCTCAGTAGATTTATGCTTTTCCTCAGAGAAATTGAATGAAATTAAGTGATACTCTTTATTTAAAGCTAAGCAGGCATTGAGGAAACAGCAAACAAAAGTGTGGAAAAAAATGCAACAGCAGAAGGAACAAGAAAGGCCTCAGAAGGAGGAGGAGCAACGGAAACAAGAAGAAGAGGAGGAAAGAAGGAAAAGAGAAGAGGAAATCAGGAAAATTCGTGATCTTTCAAACCAAGAAGAACAGTATAACAGGTTCATGAAGCTGGTTGGTGGAAAGATGAGATCGAGAAGCAGGGTAAATTTTCTGCCATGGATTATGTGAAATTATATAAGTCTGATTAGTGCATCTTTTCCGCAGTATTTAGTGCAGAACTGATCTTGGTAGTTGCATGTAAAATGAGGATCTTAGATCCTGTGTGAGGATTTGCCATCTTGATGCTGCACAGTTTTGTTAGTATTAGATCTCAGAGACTTAAGCTGAAATCTTATATCAAGTACGAGTTTATTGGCCTTGGACAAGCTCCGATACTTGACTTCTATGTCCACCTTCCCTAGAAGTTACCTTATCTCATTATTCTGGACGAAGCTTAGTTGGCCGTTGCTGGTAGGAGGTAGCTTACCCACATGCACAGTTTGCCTCAGACCATCTTAGTTTTTGCTTTCTCCTAGCAAGGCTATTATTGTTTTATGTTATTTTTTTATACCCCACCTTTTCCTCAGTAAGTGGACTTGAAGTGGCTTACAACATATTAAAAAAAGATTAAAAACTATAGAAAAAATAATAAAAGTATAAATATAAAAGTTATTTAAAAATCAATTAAACAATTTATAAAGATTTATAAAAAAAACACAACTATAAAACAGTACACCACATCATTAAAAGCCCATCACTAAAAGCCGGTTGGCCTAAGAATGTTTTGACTTGCAGGGAAGAATGTAAGGACAGAGTCATCCTGTCATCCCCAGGGAGGGATTTTCAAAGTCTGGGAACAGCTGCAGAGAAGACCATCTCCCTTGTTCTCACCAAACATGGAAAAATTGTCTCCAGTTATATTGGGGGTGGGCATTTTTTCCCTCAAAACATTTTTTTCTGTCCCAGGTCACAAAAATGACCCTGTTTGGCTGCATGTGGCTTGCAAGCCACATTATCCCCACTCCTAATCTAGACCCATCAGTGTTGGTAAGTGTAAACCTGTAGGTACATTTTCAGGCCAGTACAGAAACTGGTATGTCTGCTGCATATTCAGGTGGCAGGATGGGCCCACCTGATGGTTTTGCATTATTCTAGGCTCAAAATTCTTGCATTTTCCATCTACGTTAATCTACAGGCTGGAGTGCATTGGTCAGGAATCCTTTCCTCTACCCATTTGAAACTATTGTATAGTTACTAGCTTTAAAAAAATCTACCTATTCTTCCTCTTCTGTCGTGCCCTCCAGTTGTATTGGGCTATGAGATCCCAGCCAGCAAGGCTGGTGGGTGGCCTGGCAGGAGAATATCATAGTTACACTCCAACCCATCTGGAGAGCAGCACACATTCTGAGAAACTGTTAGTTCATATTTTGACTCCACTGCAATTGCTGTATTTGCTGGCATATAAGACTCACTTTTTCCTCCTGAAAAATACTGTTTGAAAATGGGATGCGTCTTATATGCTGATATGTCTTATATGCTAGCAAATAGTATTTGCTGGCATATAAATAGGGTGTGTCTTATTTACCGGTGTGTCTTACATGCCAGTAAATACGGGTATATAATTTGTTGTCCATTTGTAATAAAGTGCTTAATGCTTTTCTTCTAAAGAATTTTTTTATTGCCATCCAACAGTTGTTACTGTGAAAGATATTAGAGCAAATGTAAACAAGCAGTTAACCGAAATGTTGTACTTGCTGCAGCCTTTCTTTCTGAAAGTAGCCTGTAGAAATTTTTTTGCAGCATTGTGAATGTTCAAGAATTCAGATAAAGATATGTCAGACTAACAAAATGTTTTTACAGTCTTCAGATAAAGATTTGAGGCGGTCATTAGATAAGCAATCTAATGAAAGTGCAGGAGGGATCTATCAGTATGACAATTATGATGAAGTTGCCATGGACACGGAAAGTGAAACTAATTCTCCTGGTAAGTGTTGACTTGCTGAACATACTCTAATACTTTTGCTATCTTTCTAACAATGTATATATTGAATACAGCTTGTTCATTTTATTAATATTATGGTTTTTCATCTGAGGACATTTGAAGGATTTGGTTAAAGATTCAGCATCTCCACTGATCTTGCATTTGACTCAAAACTAGTAGGTGACAGAGGCGCATTTTTGCCTGCCATTATGTCACAAAGTTCAGTACATCTGTGTATGTTAATGGGGCTGTAGTGAACTGGAAACAAAGAGATGTTACATAATTTTTTTTTTAGGCTTTCCATCACTGAGATGTTTCTCACTCAAGGCATTACTATTCAGGGAACATTCAGTGCTTTATTGTTTGTTTGTTTGTTTGTTTGTTTGTTTAAATAACAGGGTGTCCTTAAAGGCAGCTTTGAGAATTCAGTGAAACATCATTCTGTGTCTTTTTAATGTGGCTTCTGCTAGTCCCTGAAACATAATTTAAAGAAATCAGAACAGAAATAAGAACCAGCTGATACAACTAAAATCTTTGGCTCAGAAAAATTAGCTGCCAGTGAAGCTGCTACACAATAAATTTTGCATGGTCCAGCCACTTCTGTTGGCATTCAGGTAGCCACATTCTGTACCATTGAGGACTTCTAACCCATCCTCAAAGATGATCACATGTAGACCACATTATATCAGTCCCTTCTGGATGTAGGTGTATAGCTGTGGTTTTGGTTTAGGGGGGAAAAAGCCATAATATTCTTTATTTCTGTCACAAACTGGACAACACACTATTGGAGTGTGTTGGAATCTTGCCTTTTGAAAACTGAACTTAAATATCATTTTCAAAAATGGGATGTGAATTATTTTTTTGGGGTCAGGGTAAGGTTTGTCAGTGTTCATGCAGTAAAGAAAATGTTTTCTGCAGTAGTAGATGTGAATTTGGAAATCTTACTAACAAGGGGTGGAAGAACACTGGCATATGGTGTCAGCCTTGGTAAGTAAATATATTTTTCAAAAAACTCTATTACAACAGCTTGAGGAAGAATATGTTTCAGGAAGAATATGGGCTGAAAGGGATTAGTATTTTCTCTCGTTCCTTTAGTTTGTGTAATAAGTTTGTGGATTGATTTTCATTAAGTTATACTAAAGTAAACATTTATAGAAAATGAATGTTTGTATGGGTGTTGTAACTCAATCCTTTGTTTTTGATTTGTGCAGCCTCTTCTCCAGTTCAGCCTTCATACTTTGACTGCCCCGTTGGATACTTTCCTCCTGCTTTCCCACAAATCTCACTATCTCTTGCACCTCAGGTTTCAGTAAGTAATTTTGCAAGATGAAAGTGTTATAAAGTAGAAAACGCTGAAATTGGAAATATTGATAGGCTTTCTGTATTTATATTTGGAAGCATTTGTGTCTTTCTGTGAGCTTCTCTCTTGTGTTGATACATTTCTTCTGACCATCTTGAAAATTTGCCTTGCAGCTATTTAAATTAGACTAGACCTTAGTGGAAATTTCTTTCTAGCCTTGTTCTTATACCAACAGTTTGTCTAGTACTAATGCCCACTCAGCATATGTAGCGTCTGCCTCCTGTTTGTAACTTGAGGAATTAGTTCTTCAGTAATGACATAGGAAGTTAGTTCGTTACCGGGAAACTGTTGATAGTATTCTTATTCAGTGTCTCTTAACACGTGGGTGCCTAATGCTTGAAGGACTAAGGCTGAAGTCTCACATGCTTTGCTGTAAACCGTATTGAATTGAAGATATATAAAGCAGATGTACAGGAAGCCCCCACCTTTTGACGCTCTGTTATCTGATGACTTGCTCTTTCGGCACTTCCAAATTAAGGACACATTCCGTTAATTTGATGGGGATTTGCCTCTTTGATCCGTGCTTCTTGCCTATGGAGACTTGTTAAGGAACCACTTGCATGCACACACAGCTAGCAAATTGAGCTGAGAGAGGAAGAAAAAGTGCTAAGCTGGCTGAGAGACTTTGCAACCATCATGTGTATGTTTGGTCCCAAGTGGGCCTCTGTAAGTCCTTCATGTTCCCTATATTACAGTACATGAGTTCTGCTTTGCAGCCAGTTACATTTACTGGCAGTGATCTAACCTGTCAGATAAGTGGAGGAAACTTGTATATGTAATTGCACTGTCAGTTGCATTACATGATATATACTGAGTATTTCATTGACTTTAACTTAGAGTAGTAATTGCTGATCTTTTGCATTGAAGTGTAACATAGTTTTATCTGATGTACTTGACATGCGACTTGGGAAAGCCAAGTAGTGAATTACAACTCAGAACTCTTTTTTCCTTCCTTTAAATTTGATTCAGACTCTGCCACCAATTAGCCAGTTGTATATGGAAAGCATTTCTAGTGTTTCTCCAGAACCTCTGCCACCCCTTCCTCCTCTTCCACCTGAAGAACCTGAGCAGCCACCAAAGCCTCCATTTGCAGATGAAGAAGAGGAAGAAGAAATGTTACTAAGAGAAGAGCTCTTGAAATCTCTTGCAAACAAGAGAGCTTTCAAACCAGAGGTATTTACTAACTTCTGAATGTAACTGTTTGTTGGTCAACTTGGTACATAAACTATAGTGCACTGAGAATGTGTTATGTGGGGTTTCTTAAGTTTGGAAAGAAATACAGTTGGCTCTCCATGTTTATGAGAGTTAGGGGTGCAAGACTCTTGCAAAAGTGGAAAAACAGCTATATTCCCACTGCTTACCTGAGATGAGTGAGTGAGGGAATGCATCTGTGTGCCTTCACTCCTGCTGCTGCAGATCCCCTTGTCCCTTGCCTACCCACCCCTAGTGCACGGGAATGCAGGTGCACACCTTTCCTCCTCCTGTTCCGTCATTCTGTCCCCTTATCCCCCATCCATCCGCCCTAGGGAGCGCACATCCACTCTCCCATCCCGTCCTCTTGACCCCTGCCCACCTGCCTTCGCATGAGAGAATGCATGTGCTTGCTCCTTCCCTCCTCCCATTCCCCATGCCATCCCTTTGTCCCCTGAACACTTGCCCAGGCATGAGAGATTGAACAGGTGTGCCTTCCCATGCCCTGTTCCCCTGCCTGCATGTGTGAGCGAGTGTGTGAGGGAAGCAGAGGTGGCAGCAAATCCATGAATAATCATATTTGCGAAGATCAGATTCTCAAGTGCGGAAGGATGACTGTATAGGCCAGAAGCTGAATAAGCTAACAGCGGTCATGCCTGAGGAATAAATTCGCTTTGAACTGAACAATTTCATAAGGCCTTTAACTTTCTATGGGCTAACTGTTCTCTCACTCAAGATAAGCAGAATATAGTCTTGCAGAATGTAAATGCACACACACACACACATGTTACTTAATTTAATGCTTATTTTTCTTAATTAGGACAACTCAAGTAACAGTGGTCCACCATCACCACCTTTTCCCAATAATTCTCATTCTGTTTCAAGAAGCAATCTTTCAGCAGTCAGTATTAATACAGTGTGTCAACCTCGTGTAAAGAACGCAAAGATTATTAGAGTACCAAGACCTCCCCGAACAGTGATCACGGTAAGAAAATAACTTTTAAATGGTTTCATTTGTTCTAAACATTGCCAAAGTAGGGCACAGGCAGACATGCAGAATTACTGGTGTTTATTCTGGGCAGATGCAGTGATTTTCTCAGTCATGTATTAATATTAAGTTGGATTGGTTCTTGCTTGCTTTTTTTAACAAGAAAGTGAAACCTCTGTTCTTAAAGGACAATATTCTTTTTTGTGAATGGGAAACAACTTGGGCAGCAGTAATTCCTGAAACTATGGGGAAATGTTAGTTTAGGGAGTGCATTGAGAAATCACTGTGATTTCAGCAGATCTAGTAGATTAGATCAACATAAAAATTTAAAACAAAATGTGATTGCACTTTGAATTGAAGCTTGGTGTTCAGTTATAAGATGACATGAAGAGGACCTTGCTTTGGACCTGTAGACAAAATAATATTCTGTTTCTGTAGCTGCCAAAGCACAAATCTGTTGTGGTTACGCTGAATGATTCAGATGACAGCGAGTCAGATACAGAACAACCTAATTCTACTACAAGTGTATTCGGTGGCTTGGAGTCAATGATCAAAGAGGCTAGAAGATCTGTGGAGGTAAGTATTGTTTACTGGTGTGTAAGCACTGTGAAGGCTCTAGATCCTATCTCATCTTGGAAGCTAAGGAGGGTCAGCCCTGGTTTGTACTTGGATGGGAGATTGCCAGCAAACACCAGGTGTTGTAAGCTATGTTTTAGAAGAAGGACCTATCAAAAACATCTCTTGAGTATTCCTTGACCAAGAAGACACTATGAAATTCATGGAATCACCATAAGTCAACAAGCAACTTGAAGGCATGTACAAGCAAGAACAACAAACCTCTTTTTAAAAAAGGTGCAGAATATTTTGGATGTCATGGAAGAATAATTTGTGTATACTGGGGCTAAACTCTACGTGCCAGCTGACAATGCAGGAGTCCAGAGTTCTTTATCTGTTAATGATTGTTGACTCTTCTTGCTTTCATGACAATTTTTTAAAAGATTTACTTGACTTGCCAACTAGACATTTTTTGCTAATTCTCAATAGCAAAGTAAACATATTGTTTAACTTTGATTTAAAGACACAGGCTGGACCCCAGTCATACATGGCTTTATGGGCTGCAGCCAGCACTTTGAAGCATGCCTGGAAAGGAACCAGTAGCTATTGAAGCTGTTGCAACAGTAGAGTTGTATGTTACTTATAACCAACTTGATCATCAGTCTGGCTGCAGCATTTTAGAACCACTCAGATTTCTGAACTGTTTCTAGAAACAGCCCTGTATTGAGTGTGTTTGAGTAATCCAGAAGGGATATTGTTCCCATGTGTCATTATAATCAGATCTGACATCTCTAGGAACTGGTGGTGCGCTAGTTTTAACTTTGCAAATGCCCAGTGAAATCTGGACATCCAGGCTTAGGGCCGAATGCAGGAATACATTCAAGCTGCAAATGTAAGGTTTCCTGTTCCTAGATCTGCCTTTTGACTGAGGAGTAACTCTGTTTTGTCTGGATTAAGTTTTAATTTGGTCGCCGTTATTCAGTCCAGTACTTAGCATTGAAACAACTCCTGTGGAATTAGATGCAGAGAGTTGGGTGGCATAGAGTTAGAGTTGAGGTAGCTGATTTGTCCATGGGCTTTATTGAGTACTTTCTTGTAAGCTGCAGAGAAGCCCCAGTGATATGATTGTTGGATGTAAATTTAATCATTGTGTCATTTATAGGGAACAAACTTTTTAATGTCAGCCATTGATGTTGCAGTGACAGGTAAAATGAGTTCTGCTCACCACATCTGAAAGTAGCAGAAGTTTACTAAGAATGTACCTCATTCTTTTGTCCTCATAGTCTTCTTCCAAGATGCAGGGATATGGGACTATTGCAGCAAGTGGTGGAACTTTCCTAAGTTCAGATCAGTCTTTCCAGAAGGTTAGAAGCAGGAAGGGAAAATGTCAGTTTGCTGTATACCAAAAGGCCTTTGATTTGGGGTGGGCATCTCCTAAGAGTTTTAAAGTGTATTGAGAGGGATTCACCACTAATTACTGAATTCTTGGTCTGTTCAATATGGTTAAACCCTAAAACCAGAAAAATGTATAAGTACTGGTTCTATATTTACCACAATCCTAGGCCCATGAAATAGGTTGTTGCTGTTGTAGTGGTGGTGGTGTGCCTTCAAGTCATTTCTGACTTGCAGCCCCCCTGAGGCAACCCTATCATGGGTTTTCTTGACAAGACATATTTAGAAGTGGTTTGCCTTTCCTTCCTCTGAGGGTGTGAGAGTGTGAGTTGCCCAAGGTCACCCAGTGGGTTTCCATGGCTGGATGGGGATTCAAACTCTGGCCTCCAGAACAATAGTTCAATGCTCAAACTATTACATCACTCTGGTGCTCTGATTATATGCAGCATCTGTTCCATTGGGAATGTGTTACCCTCAGTTCTTTTGAATGTTTATGATCTTCCCATTGGAAGACCCCACACCCCAGTGTTTTTGGAAAGAAAAAATCAGGTAGAAACTCATCACTGTTAGCAGAAATCATCTGAACAAGGATTTCTAGCCTCAGTAGGTATCCTTAGATAAGACATCATTCTGCTCAGCAACTGCAAATTTTTGCGCTGTGCCCATGTGAAATGGCAACTCCACTGCTCTGTTATTTCAGTCTAACTTCATTCCCTTGATCAGTTTATGAAATTCTTGGTGATTCTCATCATATACCATTTAAAACACAGGGAACATGTAAATGAGCCTGTATCTTAATAACAAGCTCCTCTCTCAGAGGAGAGTCATCGAGTATGTACATATCACTGTTTTGTGCATGGTGCACCATAGTTTCATTGTAGACAGAATATCTCACTATTGCCTGGGAGTGATGTTGAACACAAGGAAAAATATATGCTTCTTCAAAGAAGTTCATAGCCATAGACACATGCACCCATGTAAGAAACCTCAGAAATCTGAAAAAAATGATCCAAGGATAGTTTGAATAGCCCTAATGATTGAGGTCAAAAAGTTCTCCTGTTAGACACTGCCATCTTCAGAAGACGTTTCCACTAAAAACAAAACTAGTGGGGGCAACTTTGATTACTGTTGCAAGATGATAGAGACTTCAGCACTAGGACACAATCTTGTCTAGATTTGGAGGCAGACTGTTCTTTATAAGGTGTTGAGAAACACTGAGATCTGGATGCTGATAGGGAAAAAAGGGCATGTTTACTTGTACTGAATGGAATCTGGGACAGCTGCTTGCCAGCACTTATTATCTGTGGTGCAATATGGTCTAATGGCTACTGTGTTAAACAGTCTAGCTGTTGAACTACTGAAGATGCGGTTGTCCCATCTGTGAGCTACCAGATCAGGCGGGATTCTGAGCACTGCTAATGTGCTCCTGACTGAAAGGTAACATTGGAGGGTTCTGTGAGTTTTTTGTGGACTGCTAATGCAAAAAAAGAAGAAACTTGATCCATTCATTACTACTTGTATTTTTGCAAACTAGTTTTGATCAGATGTTGTGGTTCAAAACTTCAGGTGGTGGTTCAAGGTGATTTTCTGGAGAAGGCTTTTTACTGTAAATATGTTTTGTATAACAGTTCTCCAGCCAGCCCCATGTATAAAATAATCTTCTTGGTAGTGTATATCTGATACTTAAGGCACTGACATTATTCCTAAGGGCATTTTTTATGAAGCCCTAGATAGCAGTGTGAATAAAGCCACTTATCTGTAAGGAAAGATCTTTGTGATTTCCACTTGGGAAGAGGAGTGCTGTATATGGATCATAGCCTCCCAGCCATTAACAGTTGCACAGCAGTCGGGAACTAGTACATCCTTAATGTCTGCCAGAATTGATTCATCCAGGAGAACTCTTTGAATAAAAGTTAGATGTAAAGAAGAATGAAGTTGTGCTTTTATTGGTTGAAGATGTAGCTGTGTGTCTCTTCTTTAGGCCAGGCCAGTCAAAGTCACAGCTTACTAGAGTGATGATTAGTTGTTTTGTTAGACAACATAAAACACATTTGCCATTAGCCAAAGCCTTTCCTAGAAGGTGGATACTATAGCAGGCTTTTCAAAGGTTTGTCCAGGTGGCCTATTTGTTTTGGAGACAAAAGTGGTATTGCTTCAAACCATTCGTGTTCTGCCTCCTGTCCTAATCTGTATGAGGAGAAGTTGAATATCATCACTCTTCTGTAGGATACGTGTTCTGCATACTATTGGAAACACATGAAGGAGAGCATGCAAATACATGAGTAAACAGGAATGTGACTCTGAGGCAAGGTCAGAGTCATGTTGACAGGGTAGCCTATTAAAATAATTTTGTCGTCTTAATATCCTTGTTATTTCAGGTATCTTTTTGTGACATAGTTTACTGATTCTGTCATTATTAAGCCTCCATAATACTTGGCTAAAAATTGTCTTACCCCATTAGCCCATGGAAGTCCCATTTGGTAGTGGCCATTAAATGTTGTTTGCTTCTCTTTTTGAGCATGAGGAGCTAACTCTATCTTGATGGTTCTTCCTATATTCTAGAAAGGATTTACATTTCCTATTTGTCGTCATGATTCCTTTGTCTGATAGTATTATTGGATCTTTTGTTTATAGGCATCAAAACCTAAAGCACCTTTAAAGTCAGAAAAGGAAAATAATCCTGTGAGAACTCCTGAAGCCTTACCAGAAGATAAAAAAATAGAATATAGACTCTTGAAAGAAGAGATTGCCAGGTATATTTTCCTTATACAGTAACAATCAAGAAAACCACTTCAGCTGTTAGGGAAAAAAATGGAGATTTAAAACTCTCTCAGTCTTGGGAGCTGATCTTGTAATCCTTAAATTAATTTTGGATAATTTTATTTTAAATTATCTGTTCAACTTATTTTTTAATTATTTTGCAATGTGGCCTGATTCTGCATGGTCAAGAGATATTAAACAAGTTTCTTTTCTTGAGAAGTACATATAAGTACATATTTTTTGTCCAAGTATACCTAATCTGAAAATATTGACTATGTTAAAATTATGTGTTTTGCATCTTTTAGCCGAGAGAAACAGCGTTTGATAATATCAGAACCCTTGAAGTCAGGTTCCTCACCACTGAACTCAGACGCTGAAGTAGATGGAGTTAGTAGGATAGCAGTAGTCACGAAACAAGTTACAGATGCAGAAGCAAAACTCAAAAAACACAAGTAAGTCTCTTTGTTATATCAATCCTAAGTAGCAGTGCTTAATATGGGAGGGCAGAAGCAGCCTTTGATGTTATTCTTCCTGCTTGAAAACGTCTCCCTGTTACCCTTCTTTTTTTTTATAATGGACCATTACCTCATAATTCCTATTGGCCAATTCCCCATAATTTCCTTTTAGCTGAGCTCAGCTAACCCAGTTCTGAATTTTTAAGCATCTTTTTATCTTAACCATTTTTTATCTTTCTATGCTTCTGGAAAGTTCAAAGTGCATAGGATATAGCCTCATGTCCTAGTTTTTAATATGATACTTAAATGAAAGCAATTGAAAAAAATGCCATTGTTCTCTCATACCATAGCTTCATAGTTCTGTGTGTCATTTGCCAAATATTCCACATTTCTGGCTTACTAGTGTATCTGCACTCTTGTACTAAACATTTTTACATATTAGCATAACTTCGCTATGACAGAACTTGACTATCAAGTTGTGACTCCAATACTGTGTCCACTATCTGAATTTAAAACAGCATTAAAAACCAGTTTGTTTTGGCAAGCCTATCCAGATAATTTTTTAATTACGATGATGATGATTAATTTTATTTAAAGAACTCTATTGTAGCCTACCAAGTTACTGAACAGAAAAGGGCACAGAGCTAGATACTATATTTTGCTCTTTTGTGGTATATGATAGGATTTTAATTTATTTTCAAAGCATACTTGAAATAGTTAACTTTTTGTTAGATAGGAGCATATGTTCTGTAAGGATGAGTGGAAATATAGCTCTACCTATATATTCAGGTATTAAATCAAATATTATGATTTTAGGCTGAAGTGTTGGCCTTTGTGATAAAATTATCCATTGTGATTTACCCTCACTCTTTGGTATTTAACTTTGTTAGCCTTGCAATCTTACTTTGGAAATCTTTTGCTCAAATAATAAAACAAAAGATGCAGTGAAAATGCCTAGATTTCTAATAGTTTTGATGATGGCTCTGATTTCATATAATTTTACATAGAGCGGTGAGTATAAGTTTTTAACTGTGTTTTGCTAGACTTCTTTTGATGAAAGATGAGTCTGTGTTGAAACATCTCCTGCAACAAGAGGCAAAGAAGAAAGAGTCTGTTCGTCTTGCTGAGAGCAAGATTGCTAAGCTTAATGAACAGCTGCAAGCAACAGAAAAGATATTAAATGCTAATAAGGTGTTTTTGAAGAAGCTTCAAGAACAAGTAAGTTGACTTCCTGTTACTGTCTAAATACTGAAGTTAAATAGTACTCATTTAGTGGGTCTTCTGATCTTACTAGACACATTTAGAGCTAATTTTATCAGTTTTCTTTTATCAGTACATGGTTTGGTTCAGTGCATCATTTTCTGAAAAATGTTAAAATGCTTTAGATCCACAGGGTACAGCAACGAGTTACAGCAAAGAAAGCGCTGGCATTAAAATATGGAGAAGAGCTTGCTCGAGCAAAAGCTTTGGCTAGTAAAGAAATTGGAAAACGAAAACTTGAACACAGTCATTTTGGGGTAAGGTTATAATTGAGAACATAGCCTTACAGAAGCACTAACCGATGCATATTAGACTTCTGCCATTTCAATTGTAGGCCAGAAAGCATGATTAACAATGTACAAAATGAACTTTCAATGTTGCTTGAACATTATTTGGTAGAATAGTAAATTTCAAGACTTCATTCCAAAAAAAGCAAAGGGGATTGCTAAACTATGACTATTGAGTAAAATGCAAGGAAACACTTAGCTCTTTTGGAATGTCCAAGGAAGATTTGGCTTTGTTTCTTTAACAGCAAACCCCAGTTGTTACATGGCAAACTATTTTTTGAAACAGTGGTTGGACAGGGATTTTGCACATTAAAAAGGGATAATGAAAATCTCACTGAGCAGGTTGCAGATTTTGGGCACCTTTAAAATAGTTAGTTGAAGTCTAGTTGTTAAGATTTATGTCTTCATCTTGGTTTGAATCACTTGAAAAATGAAGACCAGTAAAGGCAATTGTACTGACAGTAAAAAAAATGCTTATGGTTGCTATATTTGTTTAATTACTCAAATTCATAAATCATGTATGCTTTGTGTTCTCTAAAATTCTTTGTTGAGCTTTATGGAAAGTGAAAGTAGAGAGGAGTGAAGAGAAAAAAAATTGGCTAGTGTTCAGAGCTTTGGGAACTGCCTTTAGTCTGAATGTTAAAATTCAGATTAGAGTTTATCAAATAAGTGGTGGTTTCAGGTTGCACCTAGAGCACTTGGGGTAAAGAAACAATGTTTGGTCTGTTCTTGAAAATATAAAATTCAACTATAGCTCAAAGCTGTCTCTATATTTACGGGTTATAGGCAATTGTAGGATCCTGGTGGGCTGTTTCAGCCCCCCAGGAGACCTTGGAGGGCCACCCTCACTCCACTGAAAACTATTTTTTCTCAAATGCCCTCTGTGACCTCTAGAGGGCCTGAGGGGTTTGCAATGCATTGGGTCCAGGAAGAGGTCTTTTTTAACAGGAAGAAGTGACTGGAAGTCATTTCCAATTAGCATTTCCAGTTTATGGGTTTTAAGGAAGGCCTTCCCTGGGTCTAAAGCAGCCTAGTTCTCCCCAAAATATATTGAAAATGTCCCAAAGTCCCCAGAGAGTATTTTGGGGCAATTTTTTTGACCCATAGGGGGCTACAAACAGCCTGACATCCATCTCAGGTTACAGGCACATGGAGGTTCCTTTCCAGGTGGACAACAGAAGTCAAGTAATGTGCCGTATTTGCCGGCGTATAAGACACACCAACATGTAAGATGCACCTCGTTCTCAAACAGTATTTTTCGGGAAAATAAGTGAGTTTTATACACCACCAAACATAGTAGTTTTTAAGTTGCTGTCGCCTGGTGTAACTTGGAGAGTAAAGTTGTACTCATGATTAGCCACTCTGAATGAAATGCTGCACTGGATAGGCTGTCAGTCTGATCCAGAATGGCTGCTGTTACATTAATTTTTGGTGGAGTGCTAGAAGTCAAATTGAGTAGTTCATCTAGCAGTGAAGTCTTGTTGTGTGTTCCCTTCTTGTGAAATTACTTCTCTGAAATGATGGAATGTATTTTATTAAAACTTTCTTATGCTGCTTTAAATCCTCTATTTAAAAACCTACATAGCACCTTGTGTTTGAAAGTCTGTAACTATTATTCTTACTAACTTTATACCCTGCCTCTGCCCCATACCAGAACTCAAGACTAATCCGTATGAAATATGCATACATGGTGTATAAAGGTCAGCCTTGGTGCCGGTCAGAAATTGGTGGCTGCCAGGATTGTGCCCTTGACTCAGAAGGGTCAAGTCTTGTCTCTGTGTTTGTGTTGCACCCATGAAATATATATTGAGATCAATAATAGTCCCCTGCTCTCCTTTCCAGCTCTAAGCTTTGAAGTGGGGGCTTTGATGTAGGATTTTATGAAATGTGAAAATACCCTTTGCCCCACGCGTCTGCCTAGTGCTGGTTCTCGGCGGTTGGATGCTCAAAATGCCCTGAAACTATAGAGCTAATACTATAGCTGGCTTGGTGCTGGATGTGGAAGACAGAAGTGGAGGCTTGGTTTTGCTGGGTGATTGTCAGATGCTCATAGTTTGGGGCTGGATGGGATATGCAGGGACAAACTTTGTTTCTGTGCCTGCTGGGAGGTAATAGTAGTAGCCAGGAAGCACAGAGGAAGGCCTCTGTACTCGAGATTGAAGTGATACAGCCCTTAAAAATTTTTTAGGGTTACATGGAGTTGCAGTGCAAGTGGCATAGCTAAATGTGAGAAGTACAGTCCTTGTAGTCTAACATGATCTTGAAGGCTGCATGATTCTTTCCCCTGTTCTATAGCTACTACCACTATTACTTTAAAAAACAGAGATGAGGAGAGTAGGCAGAGACTTGTTGCTGACTACTAAGCTTATATATTTCAAGTGTCTGACAAACATAGTCAAAACAAACCTAAGGCTTCTCCCCAAATTTGGGGCTGCTGTTAGGGGGAAGCAATGGGCTTGTCATGTTAACCAGGAGCTTAATGAACACTTGTCACCATGAACAAAATTCAGAATCATTTTCCACAGTTGATATTTGCCGTGGCATAGTTCAGTATGCCGCTGGACCTGTAGCAGTTGGTGGTGCTGGTTTCTTGATGTAGGCATGGTATATTCTCAGGCAGAATTGTAAAATGCTATGTTAAATGTTTGTTAATCTATTTTTAATCAGTAATTAAACTATAAATATATGTTTTTTGACAGCCAAACAAAATATTGAAATTGGATAAATCTCCATTATCAAGCCCCAAGAAACATTCAGCAGAGCTGATTGCACTGGAGAAAAAACGGCTACAGCAGCTGCAGTATGAATATGCTCTAAAAATTCAGCAACTAAAGGAGGCCCAAGCACATCAGGCTAAGGACCGATTAAATATTATCCCCGTTGCAGAAGAGGAACCTGAATTTGCACTACCTCAGCCTTCTCTTCATGATTTAACACAAGACAAACTGAGCTTGGATACTGAGGAGAATTACTTTGATGATGAAATTTTGTTGAACACCAGTAGAGAACGAAAGAGGTCTTTCAGAGAATCAAATTCATTTACCAAACCAAATCTTAAACACATAGACACCCCCAAACAGGAAACTACAAATAAACTTTCTAAAAAGGCACTAGAGCAACCAGAACTCTTTCTGGGTCTGAATATTGAAGAACTGAAAAAACTGTATGTGAAAGCTGATGGCTTGGAAGATGTCTTGAAAAAAAATACAACACTTATGATTTCTAATGAAAAACAAATATGTGGAAAGGTAATTCTGTGTAGTCTAATGATCTAAAATACTTCTATTTGTTTTTAGAAGGATCATTGTATCTGGAGTCTTCATGTGGTTGAAAATAATATATATGTATCTCTTTCTTAGGAAATAACCATAGATGTAGACCCTTTCACTGCTCCAAATAAACAAACAGAGGGAAAGCCATATCCATTTAGACCATATCATAGCCCTCTTCTTGTTTTTAAATCTTACAGGTATGTATGCTATGTTGATAAAAATGTTATGCCACGAATGGCATATGCTGTAGAATAGAATTAGATATGGGTCGGGATTATTAGAGGCCGTAGGATGAAAGAAGTGCAAGTCAAGGAGGCAAGAGATAGATATTAGAGAATTGCAGAACTTGATGGTTCTTGGCAAGCAGATTATGTGAACATTTCTTATGATACCAAACCATGGATGCTGTCTGAGTTTGCTTTTGGAATTTTTCTGACAAGATTAGGCATGTTCAGGGTGGTATGGCCATAGAAGCTTTTGGAGTTTTTAACTTTTTGCTTTAGAAAGGAAGAAACCAAATTGAAGATGTTATATGAAGACCTCTTCATATGTACTGTAGCAAAATCTTTGTTGCTGTTCTGGGGCAGAGAGGGATTGTTGTGTCCAGAACGTGTATGCCTATTCATAGATCACTGTTATTCTGTCCACGCTCTTAAGTACCTTATCTGTGAAACCAGTGTTAATTTAATTGTTTGTTTATGACTTTTTTGCCTGCTAGGGCTACCAGAATGTTTGGGATGGGTTAGATTTTGCTCACAGTGTAGTGATGTTCTTAATGTACTACTTTATTTCCCTCATTGAGGTTGTAACTGCTCATCTCTGTGGAACACAAATGTGGCCAGAACTTGTTCTTCTGTTTGGTGTTCTGGGATGCTGATCATAATTTCATTAATTTCTCTCCTTAAAGGCAGTTACAAGCCAATATGAATTGAGCCTGTGAACATTTATACCCTGTGTTGTTTTCTTGATTACTACGTATCAGGGGTGGGAATAATGTGGCTTTCTAAATATGATTCAGCTGCAGCTCCCAGCATCCATCACCATTGGCTGCGATTGTGAGGGTTGCTGAGACTTGCAGTTCAACAATAGGTGTATGATAGCATGATTCCTGCAGCAGTTGTACAACATAACGGAGGCCAGACACATCTGCTGACTTAAATTACACAGATAACACCTAATGATATAAGCATTTGAAATATGTAGAACAGGAATAGCACGGTCTACTCTTAAGGAAGGTACTCATTTTGCATTACACTATTCGTGCACATAGATCTCTCATTGCTCAAAGCTCAAGGCAGCCTCTCTCATTTCCAGTTCTTTTGAACTAGAACTTCAGTTCAGTTCCAGCCAGTGTAGCTAGTGGTAAAAGTTGGTGAGAGTTGTAGTCCAAAACACCGGTAGGGAACTAGATGGGGGAAGGCCTCAAGACTTGTGAGCAGGTCACTGCATCTGGAAGCATTGTGACAGAGGAATCCAAGAGCTTTTTATTCATGTGATTCAAATAATCAGTTAATCTCTGTGTCAGTTGAAAAAAGTAGTTTGATCTATAGTGATTGTGTTTTTTAGATAGCTTTTGAGTGTAGCAAACATGAATTTAGGTAGTTGCTGCTGCTTGTGTGACAGCCTCAAGTAACAAAACCCTTAGTATTCTAACAATGCATAGCAATGATGAACTTCTTTCTGTTGTGTCATTCTAATGCTTTTAAAATTAGAGCAGATGAGCAAGTGTTTGTATGATCAAATCAAATGTAATATGTGTTTGTGGGTTGCCCCAAGTTGGTGTTTTTCATGCCTAACTAGACCTCATATGTGCAAGAAATAAAAAACAAGCCACTGTCCTCATTGACTGAACAGCAGGTGGTGCTGCATAGCTGGTTGTGGTTATCCTTTTGAAGCAAAGTAATACTGGAATCAGGTTTACTACTTTCAGTATGTTTAGTTCTAAGGAAATCTTTATTGATTGGTTTGAAAACATTAACATCTCATGTTTTGATTACCCCATTTAGGTTTAGTCCTTATTTTCGAACAAAAGAAAAGCTTTACCTCAGTTCGGTATCCTACAGCAATATGATTGAGCCCAAACAGTGTTTCTGCCGTTTTGATCTAACAGGCACGTGCAATGATGATGATTGCCAATGGTGAGTGATTACTTCCCTCCCCTATCTCCCAGCAAATATTTACCTTTAATTTGAGCAATATTCACTATAGAGACTTATATCAATCAAATAGTACTTAATCAAAATTTAGCTGCTTAAGCCATGACCTGTAAAAATAATTTATAAGAAACATCCTGTTTCTCTTTATATTCTTCCCTTTCCTTAAAAGTTATGTGAATGAGTTGGCAAAGAGCATTGAAAGAACTCAGTCATAATAACAATATATATACAAAAAGAATGGATGTCCTTATTATGGGCCGCTCAGTGGCCAGAGTCTAGCAGCAGAACCTTGAAGTTATGGAGTGCCACCCAAAGCAGGAACATTTTAATCAATTTCCTGAGGTTTCATGTAAGGAAAATGGGTGAATTTTTCTCAGACTAAGAACCTCGGGAACTGCTTGAACTCTTGTCTAGTGAGCAGTGCAGTATGGCTCAGATGCAGTTGACCCACCAGATCTCTACTGATCCTGTCTACCCTCAAAATTGAAGTCCAGAGTTCTGGAGGGACTAAAAAGTGTTGTGCACTAATAAGTAATGGTTCTGGTTTCTTTATAGCCAGCATTTAGAACAAGGGTCTTTAGTTAATGAAGAGGGAGGAGCTTCCCCCAAGCTCTTGGAACATTTTGGTTCAGCTGCTAGCCCTCCCATCATCAGTATTCTATTTGTTCCCTGTCTATACAACTGGTCTACTTTATCAAATATAAGAAATGTAGTAAAACTGAACATATTCATCTCTGTGTTGTTCAGAACTCAATTTACTTTTCGCTAATATAGAAAAATCCCATAATATTGCTGAAATAAGTTCCCATTGAGTAACCGTGGACTATGGAAAATGTGGAATGATGGTAAGTGTGTGATCTTTCTGACAAGTGAAATAATTAATCCTTCATGTACTGTCAGCTTAAAACTCTTTGCTTCTAGGCTGCATAGTAATTGTAAATGTTGTCATTTAAAAGCAGCATTAGTGTACTTCTGATACAATTTTCAAAGTGTTTTTTCCTTCGTTTTTCTTTTTAGGCAGCACATGAAGGACTACACACTCAGCCGAAGTCAGCTCTTTGAAGAAGTCCTTTCATACAATTTATCATTGTTAGGCTGTTCCGAAAAAAACACTGATGGAGAGATAAGTGCTGCAACAGGTATTGTGCCTGCTTGGTATCATTAATTCAGTTGTCATTTACCTGTTCAGGGTAATCACAAAGAGCAGTTTTTAAAAAATAATGGTGTGGGAATCAAGTTCTGTTTAAAAGCCGTCTTAACTCTAAAACAGTGCTTCCCAAACTTTGTTCTTCCAGGTGTTTTGGACTTGAACTCCCAAAAGACCCAGCCAACCTGGACAGCAGTCAGGAATTCTGGGAGCTGAAGTCCAAAATTATCTGGAGGGCCAAAGTTTGGGAACCACTGCTCTAGAAAGGTAAAAGATAAAGTCTCTTCTGTATCATAATCTTATGTAAGCCTGTAGCTGCTCTCTGATTCTCTTAGTTTAAATTTAACAGAAAGTTGAAAGATTTGTGGGGATTTCCCTGTGGATACATGAATGTATACATTTGTAAAATTTTAATGGTATATTCTCAAATATTGCCATCATCTCATTTCAGAAAAGTATGTTGAAAAACTTTTTGGAGTGAACAGGGATCGCATGGCAATGGACCAAATGGCTGTACTTCTTGTTAGTAAAGTCAATGAGAGCAAAGGTCACAGTAAGTAACTTCAGAGTAGCTTGACATGGCTTTTATTTATGTGCTAGGTTTTCTGAGGGACGTTGGTATACAGAGGATTTTACAAATATAACATGTTTTGATGTTTCTTTCTTTGCCAACAGCCCCTCCATATACAACATGGAAAGACAAAAGGAAATGGAGGCCTACATACCAGAAAAAGGCTCCTTTGGACAGTGATACCAGTAGTGAAGAGGAACAGTCCATTGGTCCTATTAAATATGGTAAATGTGCAGTTAAGTTGGGAGTGTCAGTTACAGAAAAAATGTACATAAAACATTTTAACGAAACAACTTACTTGCTGTAACTTACAGAGGATTAGGCTTATACAGCCACAGTTTTAAGGATCACTTATGCTTAGTTCTGTGCCTGAGTCAAGATTTGCGAGAGTCCTAAATCTACTGTGCTAATAGCAGAGTAATTCAGAAGCGACTCTTTATGAATATGTGAATAATCAGCTTTATAGTGAACTTGTTATCATTGCTTCACACTCTCTCCTGTTGCGAGGTAACCCAGTTTTCCACAGAAAGTGCATAGTTTCTTACTTTGTTGTCTGGTGAGAATCACTGAATTTTTCCTCCTAATACTTTAAATTGATTCCTGTTGTTTACATGGAGGTAGTAACTGACCTTAACATAAAATGCAGTTTTGATTTCAGATGTGCAAATGTGGTGGTTTCGGAAAAAAAAAATGCTTGTATTTACAGCTTCCACAGTAGAAAACAAAATAAATATTCCTGCTCTGGATGCTGTTGTGACCCCTGATGATGTTCGTTATTTTACAAACGAGACTGATGACATTTCAAACCTGGAGGCAAGCGTACTTGAGAACCCTTTTAATGTTCAGCTTTGGATCAAACTGGCCTATAAATACCTGAATCAAAATGAAGGGTAGGTAATTCTTACTATGCAAACAAATCAGTTACAGGTTTTTTTTTCCTGAGGCTTCTCACCTGTGCAGCTGTAATCCAGTCTATCAAAGGACTCTGTGTTTCTTGGGCAAGCCACAAGCAGGTTATTGTTTAAAAGTGATTGAGAAACACGATTCGATCTTTTGCTTTGTCTGCAGTCCAGAGTAAGAGTAATAAAATATTTTGATGCTTTTAATTCAAGGCATGCTCTATTTGACCATGGAAGTAGTAAGGAAGAATTGATTTGATGATGATGGTTTCAGAGAGATGTTTTAGCCAGCAAGAATCAGCTTTCACAAGAAATCTTATCATTGTAGTAGGGAGTCAGCAGGTGTTCTGAAAATATCAGCAGCAAACCACAGTTGCAACTCCCTGTCCATAAATACCTTTGAGCTACTTCTGCAACAGTAACTTCCCTTCTCCATTTCAAAACCCTTCAAACTCTTGTAAATTCAGAAGACTAGAAGTCATGGCAGAGAGAGAAGGGGAGAGCTTCTGAAGGGAGACTCTTTGTGAAAGGCTTAGGATTATTTTGTTAAACTGAGACTATGAAAATGAATGTACAGTGTTTTCTTTTTCCTCTTTCTTATTGAAGATCATCTTCAGAATGTTTAGATTCTGCTTTAAACGTTTTGGCTCGAGCACTAGAAAATAACAAGGAAAATTCTGAAATCTGGTGTCACTATCTCAAGTTATTTTCAAAAAGAGGCACGAAGGAAGAAGTGCAAGAAATGTGTGAGACGGCAGTGGAATATGCCCCTACTTATAAGATCTGGTGGACAGTAAGTTTGGTTTCTGAAAGAGCTCCATGTACAAAATAATCCAGCTTTGAGTATTACTGAGGTGTGTTTCTCTGGGTGCATTTGAATGCTCTGAAGTCAGAAAGTGGCAAGCCAGAAAACAGTGAGGAACAAATAATGGGTGCTTTCTTTGGTTTGTTGTGGGAGAAGCAAACCAAAATGCCAGTTCCCACTGGGTGCTGATCAAAGATGGAGCAAATAGATGGTGATCACCAACACACTGCTCATATGTAAGAAGTCAGGGTTCTTCCAGCATCCTAGTTTGTTGTCCTGTGTAAACCACTTGAGGGCTTCAAACTTTAAAGTTCTTAAAATTTAAAGGTCCCCCTGCCCCTCCCCAGAAGTACTTGGCTTTGGCTTTTTGGACTGGCTTTTGTTTGACATAGGGAAAATAGAACCTCGGGAAATATACCGGGTAGATACCGGTACTAGGATTAATATACCAAAACTTCTTGAGGTCCACATCCTCCAAAATAACATCTGATACAATTCAAGGAGCTACAGCTACAAACAAGAATCTGGAGTGTTTCTGAGTGTACACAGAAGTACTTTACACACATGCATGAAAATCCTTGCATCCTAAAGGGATAAAAACTTAAAGGTGATCTGTTTAGCTCAACCCATTTCAAGTTATTGACTCCTTAGAAAAAGCAGTCTTCTGTATTTTAGCATTAGGATAAATCCTCCTGTCAGTGCAACTTTGAGGATCCCACTTGTTTCTGTATCTACCCTCTTCTTCCTTTGCACTCTGACCACCATATTTATTTGATTATTGCTTTATATTTGATAGTCTGTTAGACTAAACTGGTATTTTGGAACATATTACTTACGAACTGGGAAACAGTATGGACACTTCTAAAAGTGTACATAATTTTCAGTCTACTGTAACCAATTTATATTAAAGGAGTAAATCTGATACATAGCTTACTCTTAAAACATTTTTTTCTTACTTAATTCTCATTCAGTTTCTAAATCTGGAAAGCTCATTTGATGGGAAGGATTATGTGTGTGGAAGAATGCTGCAGTTCCTTACGGAAACTCCAGAGCGTGAAGAAAATTTGGATCTTTGCTCCTTTCACTTGCTGGAGATACTACTGTATAGAGTTCACCTAAGCCTCTTCACAGGGAGATATCAAAATGCTGCTGCAATATTCCAGGTACTTGCTTATTGTTTAATGCCATGCTATCTTTGGTATAGAATCTGATGATTATAGCATTATTGTGCATGGATAGTTTGTTACAAGACATCACAAACTATCCATGCACAATAATGCTACAATCAGAAGAAAGGAGCAGGGTGGAGGAATGTCTCCTTGTGTATTCAGTATTAGACAAGTTGCTTGAATGTTATGAGCAAGAAGGCTCCTGATTTGTTCACCCAGGTATGGCCAAGTAATGCATTTCCTTATTGGAAGTTTTTCTTTTTTTAAATACAGGGTAAGTCTCCCTTATCTAGAAATCTGAAATCCAAAAACCTCCAAAACTGAACATTTTGCTGCTGGCCAACTTCTTCAGTACCTGTTGTGACACACCTGTTTGATCATCTCACAGATCCTCAGTCTTTCTTTTTGCTGCCATCTGCATGCATCTGCCTTTGAGATGGTGGCTGTGGTGCTCCTGTTCATCTATCAGATCTGAGGGGCACCACAGCTGCCCTTTGAAGGCAAAAGTAGATGGCTGGAAGCAAAAAGAAAGAGACTGAGGATCTGTGAAAGGGTGGGACGTGTGGATTTGCACTGAGCACTACACTTGGATTCCCACCATTTCACAAATCCTCAGTCTCCCTCTAGTCTTGCTTCTCATACACAAGCAATGAATGAACAAGACATGAGGCTATTTCAAAAAGGTACCATATTCTAAAATCTGAAGAAATCTGAAAATGTGGAACACTTTTGGTTTCAAGCATTTCTGCTAAGGAAGGCTCAACCTATACCACCTTTCTGTAAAAACCAAGGTGGGGTACAACGTATCGAAATGTTAAGAACATGGACATTAAAATTAAAATGTGAAAAACAACAGTAGAAATATGATAGAACCCATACCCAAATTCTTTTGAAAGAGATAGGGACACTTGTTGTTTGGATGACACGTTAAGTGTCCCTGTGTTATTTTTGACTTTGGATTTTTTCTCCATTTGTTAGCATGATTGCTTTAGTACAGGAAAGAATCTGATAACCAATATTCTATTTGGAAAGAAAAAGTATTTCTTGTTTTGGTTTTCACTGTTGATCTAGCTTGCCTATTAATGCTGTAGCAGGTAACCAAACTAAATAGCCACCTGTATGCTGTATTCTAAAACATATGCACCTTTAGAACATAAGAGGCTGCTTTACATTGAAGCAGCTTTCTGTTTATAGTATGTTGTTTGTCAAAGATTGTCTCTTTGAACATCTTTTCCTGGTAGAAAGTTAAAAATCTTCATGGTTTGTTTTTATTTTTCAAGATTTATTCCCTGAACTTCTTTTTTCCAAATAATTTTCAATGTGGCTCACAGATTGCAAAAATATATTACAAAATATCTTAGTCCTGATGATCGTGACCATGGGATTTATCTTATGAATTTGATCTAAATTGTACCTCTAGCGTGTGTTTGTAAGATCAGGCATAATGTTGTAAGCTTTCACATGTAACCATTGTGTCATTTTCCATTCTGCAGAATGCTCTGAAGTCAGAAAGTGGTAAAGTTATAATGCAACACCTCACCATAAGCGATCGCTGCTTAGCTTGGCTCTCCTACATACATCTGATTGAATTTGGTGAGCTCCCAGTCAAGTTCTATGATCCTGCCAACAGCAACCCATCAAAAATAATGAAAAAGGAGCCATTTTTTATACCTTGGAAAACAATGGAAGATATAAAAGCTGATCCTGATACCTTGTTAGCTATGTTTGAAGGTAAATACAAAATGCAGGCTTCTTGTAGCCTCTATTAATTTTTAAAGGACATTTCCATAGACTTAGTATGGGAGATTGTGACCATAGTTTCCCCTTTGCTAGAATACCAGGGGGTGTGTCCTATTGAACTAAGTTAAGTTTGCTTCTGATTTCATATGCCTAGTATTATGCGGTTTTAAGACAGTTTTAATCACTGTGGACTATTTTGTTTATTGAACAAAAAAGAAAAAGGAGAAAAAGGAGACAAAGCAACAACAAAACTGATAAAACAATACAAAAACTACAAACTCACAACAATAATAATACAAGAGGAATAATAAAGCAAAAAATATCTGACAGGAGTACAAAATATTTCAAAATTATTATTAACAATAAACAAAAAATGCTACAAATAACTAAAAATTGGTTCCTATCCTTGTTGCATTAAAACTGTTAGTAAATACTTATGCTTAACTATTAGATCATTACTCAAAGTCTAGGTTAACGTTGTCACTAATAATCCTTATTCTCTTATCCCAATACTCATGAAATAAATTTACCTAATTAATAAAAACAAATTTGATGAAGAAAATATCAATCATACACAACTATTATCATAGTTCTATTATTATTTAAAATCATCATTCTTTTGTTTTCATATAACACTTCTCATGTAGTAGTAAGAGAGCTTCAAAAGAAAGAAAACATGCAAGTTCAAAGACCTGTCGTCATCAATTCACCCTCATTTTTTGAAGTAATGATCACTGTCATTGATAAAATAATGGCTGTCTTATTTCTTGGGTGAGCTTTTTAACTGCCGCTTATGGCATGGATGGGAACCATGCAGGCCTCCAGATGATGATGGATTGCAGTTTCCAACAGCCCTACCTAGTCTACCCAGTGGCAAGGAATACTGGGAGTTATAGTTCACCAAGGTCTGGAGGGGCAAACAAGTGCTAATAATACCTTTTGATGGGTGACAGGACTTTGGCTGTTGGCATTTTTTACTTTTGTCATTCAAAAGTATTGAAGGGGGCACCCACTATTTTATTTTCATGTGAGGTTTTTTACTTTTTATTTTGCTGTTACATTGTATGTTGATGATATTTCATCCAAATAGAAGTCCATTTATAGGTCATAAAAAAGACCATAATTGTGCGTCAAGATCTATTTGGTATTGACAGTCAAAACAAATATATGCTAGGGGTGGGTAACCCTGTTGCATATTCTACAAAGGCTATTTTTCTTTTCCATACTTTCAATCACTGTGGAAATACCTTGGTAATTTAAAAAAGTAATAATTTACTGCTAGAAAGTTCAGATCCTTAGATGCATGTTTAAATTCAGAGGTATTTGGAGAGACAAGCTTTGGGAAAAAAAAGAGAAGCAATTGTTGGGTATAACAGATCATTTTAATATATAGTTTCAGTCATTAAGGGTTATGCTTATGTTTAATTATTGTTTTAAAGATCTGATTTTTTTTTAGTTGATACAGATACACTTTTCCGGATTTAAATATAAAACTATATCTTGAGTTTCATAATAATTTGTAATCTCATTTATTTCCATCCTACCATAGTTCTCCCAGGTATGTGTCAATGTCTGGAGAAAGCCTGTGAAATCCAGGATTCCTTTTCTTACACAGAATCCAAGCTATGGACAGGCACAGACTTCCAAAAATTATGTTTATTAAATAACCTACAGACACTGAACACAAATTTGATACGATTTTTCCCTTTTTAAACAAAATAATTGATCTTTTAAATAACAATTTTATCTTTTGTTGCTCATGGGTGTGTCTTTGCCTAGCAGCAGACCAACTAAATTAACAGAATAAATCACCTACTATACAATTTTTTTTTCCTTCTGTGAAGATCATACATGTTAAAAATCCTTTAGAAATAGTTTCATGGATACTTTAAAATAAACCCTGAAATTCCTTTCAGCTAGTTCTTTTCGGGCATAGTGCCTAAAATTTATGGCTAGTTTTTTTTAACCACATGCTGATAGGAAAATTAAATTTATTTTGTGACAAAGCTTTGTATTTGTGAATGCTTAATCACTGCCATGTTTGTGTTTTTTAGATGCCATCCAGTCATGTACTGGTGAGAATAATTCAGCTGACAAAAGTGTGATTCAGTGTCTTCCATTGTACAAAAACATGATGGCTTTGCAGAAACTGCTGGAAAGGTAAAGTTTTCTTGCCGTTGCCTGCATAGTGATCTAGGGCCAGACATGCTTGTTACAATACACTCTTGAATCTTGCCCTTTTCTTTTCCTTCATTCATACGTTCGTGGGACATATAATTGAAGTGTAATTGTTACTAACAGCCGAATATAGTGTGAAGAAATTTGTGCCCAAATAAGAAAAGAGTGGTCAGAGATGACATCTGTAGAGTGAAATATTTCACAAAGAACCTCTTATTTTTACAGAATGTTTTTTTAAAATTACCCACTTTTTTTTTATACTATTTTATTGCAGATGGGAAACTGCCATTGAGCTTTGCAAATCACTTGTGAAATTAAGCCCTCTTGACTGTCAGCTTTTGGAAACTCTGGTTGATTTATATTTGAGAACAAGCCAGGTTGAAAGAGCTTGTGATGTATGGCTTACAGCATTTGAGAAGAACCCTCAGAATGCCCAAGTTTTCTACTTCATGTGCAAATTCTTCATACTGCAGGTGAAACATCACCAGCTTGCTTTTGGCATGATCTTAAAACTCATTAAATCATGAGTGGGGGTCTTTTAGATGCTTCAGACTACCACTCTTATAATTCCTTCCATTGTGTATTGACTGGGGTGTCTTGAGATTTGAAATTGCCTATGGATACTAAAAAAAAATGTAGAATGACCATTGTGGTTCATTGGGTAATGTGGAATTTTCCAAAGAAAGTGCAGCAATCTATTCAGTTCACCCATTTTCTCATCCTCGTTGTGTAGTGTGGTAAAGGTTGATTAAAAAACATTTAAGCTGGGATATTATTACAGAGTCACAGGAGTTGACCATTGTATATTAAACATGTGAAAAAGTTCATGCTTCTGTCTCTGCTGAATGAAGTTTTTGTGTATCATTTTCATATGTTATCAGAGAATTGGCTTGGTTTCAGAACTACTAAAATATACTTCTCATAATTTTGTCTTCTGTTGACTTGTGAGATATCTAATGTGAAATTTGCTCTTTTATAACAGAACAGGTCAGATAGTATACCTCCGCTGTTGCAAGCCTTTGTTGCAGCATTCTTTGAGTGCGTGCCCCAAGAGAGTAATCCTGTGGATCTGTTACGGTAAGTTCCATGCAGCCATGAACATAATAAATGCAGTACTTTGCTTGGCTTGAGAACACTTGTAAAAGTCCTTATATAAAATGTTGATACTTTGCATATTTCTAAAATGTGTACGTAAATGTTTATAATGAGTTGTTTATGCCTGGAGACCTTACTGTACAGTAAAAAAGCAGTTTCCAAATTTGAGTTATGTATTATGTGGTGGCTTGTATATACAGATGGCAACAGATGGTTATGTGATGTAAAAGTAGACTGTGAGTAGACTGTGAGGACTGAGACAATTTGGTAGAAATTGGAATTTAACATCTAGCGTCACCACTTTCCAACCTTTGTGCCTATTGCTTGCTAGCAATAATTCCACAGGTGTTTATGGAGCTACTAGCAGGACAGTGTTGTATTTTGTACTTTGTCTGCTAATATGTTGGAATCTGTTGCTTTGAGAAGCAGTGCGCTCCTCAATCAAAGGCCAGCTCAGGGTCTCTTTATAACGATAATTCTACTTTGTAATAACTGAGATGGCTACATGGAATAACCCTATAGAGTGACTGCAGCTGATACTGCAAGCACTCAGGTACATTTCTGTAGCGGTCACAGCAGAGGAAATAGACTCCAGCAACAGCTACCCAGCTGGAGACCTTGCCACTAGTACCTTAAAAAGTCCAGTGCATACACTTGTTAAAATGCAAAGTGGCCTAGAGGTCACATGCTGTTCTAGGCTTTTTCATTTACCTCTTACTTTATAGCTCAGCTTAGCAGGGATGCTACACTCTCACATTCTTGATTCTTGTTACATAGAGGAAGTTAGGATTGTCTTTGTGTAGTAAAAATTGTCACACTGAAAAAGGACTCTTTGTTCTAGATATTTTTTGAATTTTCCAATGCCAATTGAATTTACACCACCTTTATATAAGGGAAGTTTTACGGAGGAGGTATTAAACCAGCAAATTCCTTACTTGTGGCAAATATACTGGTGAGTTTTTCCAGAGACTGGGAATGTTTAATAATGAACAACTTTCATACGAGTATTTAATTTTCTTGGAGCGGTGGTTAATCTTTTCTTATAGTAAAGTAAATTTTAGCAATGTGGGAATTATTTCTTGTCATAGTCTACTGTCTTCTAGGATATTGTTCTGTTGTTTGCCTGCTTAGTCTGTCTGCCATTTTCAGATTGATCTTACAAACTGTGCAGTTCTGTTAAATATGAATGAAACAGAAGGTTGGTCATACTTAAGATAAAGTGAGAGTTATTTAGTTTGAACCTCTGAAGTCCCTGGGCAATAGACATATTTTCCCCATTTGTCCATGGTGGAAAAATTCCTCTTAACTTTTGTGAATACTCTACCATCTTAGGCTAACTCCAAATAGGCTAAAACATCTGCATGGTTGACTGAAGATATAGATAGAGATGTAGGTATAGATACATAGATATCTTGCTTTTTTCTCTCTGTCTGGAAGTCAAGACAGCTTACAAAATTTAAAAGAGATATAGCTGAAAAACTGCATGAGTTAAAAATAAGATTGAACTAAACTATCAATAAAATTAAAAACAATTTAAAGCATAACCTAAAAAGAACAGCACAGCCCATGAAAGACCCTTTCCTCTTGAGCAGTCATCCCTCAAAGGTCTGTCAAAAGAAAAAAAGCCTTCACTTACCTATGAAAAAATAGCAAAGAGGGCACCCAGATCTCCAGGAAGGGAGTTCCAGAGACTGGAACAGTTACCAGAAAGGCCCTGTGAGGGTGGTGGAATATCCTTTCAGCAATATTCATGAATGTAAAAATGCATTTAACAACTCTTATTTTCAATATACTTACTTGTCAACTACTGTGAACAGTTAAAGTTGCAGGATGGGCCTGGTGGTCACGTAGAATTAAGCCAGCATCAGTATTAAAGTATGTTTTAACTCTACTTGTGTTATTCAAATTTTGCTTAGAAGCCACAACAGCCCATGCTTGTTTAAAGCCAGACTGTCTGGTTCTTGTACAGGGATAAGCTATAATTAGCAGAAAATGAAACTAAACACTAGCCTTGTGGGGATGCGTAGAGTCAAGGATGGCAGTATACAAACACAAGATTTCACATGGGCTTATAATGCTGAAATAAGTTGAGCACAGGGAGTTATCAGTATGGCCTACGTGTGTCTCTCAAGGGCATTTTGAATATCCCCAGATGCCCTAAGAAATGTGAGAAATAATACAGTCAGCCCTCCACATTTGCGGGTTTGACTTTCATGGATTTGATTATTTGTGAGTTTCTTCAATCCCCACTTCAGGTGCTTCTTTTCTGGGGGAACCTTCCCTCTCAGTGGCTCTGATCAGACCATGCAGCCCTTTAAAAACCTGCCTCTGGTCCTCCAGAGCACCACAAACCCTCTCCCACTGCCACCCCACATTCAAGGAGGGGGCAAGAGAGAAGAAGTATAGGGCCACCATGCTAACCCAACCCCTTTCCCTCTCCTTTCCCTGACCTGGTTTGGACCCTGTGCCTCAGCCTGCTTACCACAGACTCATGCATTTTATTATTTGCAATTTTTCAACTTTTGCGAGGGTCTTCTTCCCCTAACCTTAGCAAATGCGGAGGGCCAATTGTATTATTTTGGGAGCCCTGAGCTGTTCTATGGCAGGAGAAATCTTTTTTCATAGCAGAAGTAAACTGGCACTTTTTTTTCCGTATTGAAAAAAGTCCTCTGCTGGGCCTAAAACAGCCCAGGCAAGGCAAAAGCACAACAAAATTATGAGACGAGAGGGACACTTTAACATTTTTTTAAAAAGATGTAAAAATTGAGGATGCCTCCTTGCAAAGTCTTGCTGTGTTTCTGTGGCTGTCCCAGAACCCTGCAGGTTGCCTACCACTGGTTTAGCAATGTTCATATCCACAATTGTTTTTGGCATCTTTGACAAAAAGCATGAAGAAATTTTTGAAAAGTGATAATGGCTTGTTTTCTTTTCTAAAAAACCATAGCTTATACCAGTCTCTTCATGGAACTTGTGGAGAAGCTACTGATGCATATGAGGCAGCTCTGGGAGCAGTTATGCAAGAGGACATCGTTCAACAAATTTGGATAGAGTAAGTTAAAATGATAAGACATTACTGTTGTGGAAGTAATACATTCAGAAGTGTTAACAATTTTGTGGCACTTCTTTTTCAGTTACCTTGTTTTCTTCAATGGCAAAGTCCTCAGAGCCAACAATCAAGTTCAAGAATTCAAGCTTTTTACTGATCTTGTAAACAGATGCCTTGTTACTGTCCCCACACGATACCCTATTCCGTTTAGTACTGCTGATTTCTGGACCAACTATGAGTTTCATAACAAGGTATTTCAAAATCCATAGTCAGTCCATGCCTTTATTAAGTACAATTAAATATGCAAAAAAAATATCAGGATAAGCTTTCTTGATCTCTAAGGAAAGATGGTAGAAAGAGCAAGGGCAGGGTTGGGCAGGGAAGACGAGTGAAAATCCAAAGTTGTGAAAGACTAATGGATGTAACCTTAAGATGTTGCCCAGGAAGAAGCAAATACTCAAATCTGACCCTGTGAGGTGACATACAAATTTCAGGTTATACCTAGAATGATAAACATATAAGAGTTGATTTCTAATTTTTGAAAATATAAAATTCAACCATTACTTGGATTTACCTTTAATCTTTGGCAATGTACATCTATCTGAAGACAGCAAAAGTGAAAAGGAGACATAGAACTTTTCATATTAACAGAGCTGCCATATAAATTTGGGTGGGAATGCTGTCAAAGCAAACCTGATTGAGCTGAAAATAGTACATACTGGTGTCTGATTCATTGTCACACTAGACAAATAGAAATATTTCATTTCTTCAAAATGCATCTTTACAGGTGATTTCGTTTTATCTGAGTTGTATTCCAAAGTCTCAGCATTCCAAAGTCCTAGAACGATTTTGTTGTACCATGCCTGCCAATCCTGGACTTGCAATCAGGTAAGAAAAACTTGGTGGTGGCTTTTGTTTTTCCTTTGTTTGCCTGTCTTTGTCCTTTACTTGTCAGTGATCAAGTAGAGGTTTTCAAAGATAATGTGTGGAAATGATTTGTTCTGAGCAAAAGAAGCAAACATGTAACTTGTATTTTGCTTTCAAGGTTTAGGAACACCTCTAAGTGCAATCTGTATTCACTGAGAAACATAGGATTGCTGTTTCAAAGAGAGAGAATGCAAAACATCTTTTCCCCATCCCACACCCTTCCCCCAACCAGTATCAATAATACACATAGACATCACTTTATTCATTCCTTCCATGGTTAGGACATCAGCCATGCAAACCTATCTCTTTCTTCTCAGAAATAATCCATGTGGAATACAATGGGGCTTACTTTAGGTGTGTTTAGGACTACAAGTGAAAAGGCTTGTCATAATAAAGTTGAAAAGGACTTCTCCAATTATTATCTCACTGGTTTGGGGAGAAGAGCTGATTTTGGAATCAAAAAATCTCTTTCAAAAGGGCAATAAGAAAACATTGCTTAGTGCTACAGTCCAAGCAAAATGTTGCACTCATGTGTTTTAACCCTCCCTCTTTCTGTATGGCCTGGAAGACTGTATTTGGACTGAAGGCCATACTGTAAAACAAATTTTTGTCACTTGCTAAATAAGCCAGTATTAATCTACTTTTTCAGAAGCTGGGCTTTAAAGTTAATTTAATGCCCTCTTTCTGTTTTGGTAATGGAAGTACACAAGCCAGATATTTTAATTGGGCTTGTCCAGGCTCAATCATAATGAGCTGAGCACAGTGAACTCAGCATTGAATGAATCACAAGATTTTGGTGGAGGCTCCAGTGTTGATCCTGAGAAGATTAGCCCTTGTGCTGGTGGAATCCCTGGCAGCTTCAGTACAGAGTTAGAACAGGTATCGAACTTTTCCCCTCCTTTTCTTGATTGAATGTTCCAGATGCTAAGCCTAATAAAATAGTTTGTTTTCAACAAATCTAGATGATTAGTTGCTTATATTTTATTATAATCTATTTATCTGTTTAGTGTATTCTTGTGTGTTTCATACCACAATCAAGCAACTTAGTGCTTCCCCTTTTTAATACCATGAGTTGACTAAGCTTTGGAATGTCTAGAAAAAATACATAGTTGTACTGCTTTCAGCCATGAAACTGCTTTCCTGTTGTAGCCCTCTGAATTATCAGATGGTGTCTTGCTTATAATAAACAGATAATGTTTACATGATAAATTTTGTAGTAGACATTTTGAGGAGCTTAGTGTAACTTAATAATGTTCATTTGTGAAAGGCTTTTATTAGGGAATGTTTCTTTTTTGATGTATGTTAATGTTATCTCTTCAAGCAGACAGAGCAAGAAAACTCCAGATCTATGAAATGTTCCATAAGACGAATTTTTAGGAATTTTGAGTTCATATAAGAATGTCATGTATACCTGAAAGATCTTAGCTTCTTACTTTATAGTTAGGAAAGCACTTACCAGTAGTAACAAACAACAGCTAAAAGCCTTGGCCTTGTAGTAAAAATATTCTTAAATTGGTACTGTGTTTCATTCCTAAATGTTTGAGATTATACAGTTGCTATGTTATATAATTACACAATTGTCTTAAATAGTTTTAAGTTTGTTCCAGAGCAAATTTTAAGATAGGACCCAAAGAAGCTTTGGTTTTTTTTTGAAGTTGCAGTGGAGTTAAAGGAGCAAGCAGTTTTGGCTGGGTTGTTACTTGTACAGCTACTTAAGGAGGATTGTTGAAGGTTCATTGAAGGGTTTAATGAACTACTGAGCTGGAAGGATGTCGTAATATCTGATTTTAAAACTTAACTCATCTTTCATATTTGAAACTTGCATTTTCCATTTAAAGCTGAAGTTTTAAATTGTGTGGTAGTGCTAGCATGTTCAGTTAGTAGTTATTGCATGCTTCCCTGTACTCCTTTGTCATTGCAGGCTGCTACAACAACATTGGGAGGAGAGCAATGTTCAGATTCTGAAACTACAAGCCAAGATGTTTACATATAATATCCCAACATGCCTGGCCATCTGGAAAATGTAATTCAAGAGTCATACACCTGTTACTATAGATACTACTTTTTTAAAAAAAAGATTAAGGTTTGATTCATAAAGATAAATCTGAAATAGCTGTCAAATTGGTTTCATGCTAGAAAGCGTTTTTCATTATTGCAGTCTTTCAACAAACTTTGATTTAGAAAGATACCCGGCAGTAATGTTGTAAAATGAGGACCCTTGCTTCCCCATACAAAAATATTTCAGAAGTAAGTATTTCTTGTGTGTATAAGTAAGGAAAGTGTATTGATAAATTGTCTTGTTGCTGTTTTGGCATGTTTTATCTAAATTGACTTCTGTTTCCTCCTCCTTTTTACCCTCCCCCTTTATATATTATAATAGCAATATCCAGTGGTGATGAACTGATCATTGTCTGCAGTATTTGTACATAAAGGGAACAACTGAAATGTCTTGCTCATGTAAGATTGTTTATGAAATGGATCTCTTTTTTTTGTCTCTTCACTATAGATTACCATCATTGGGAAATAGTCTGTTACTTTCCAGGACTTTTATAGTTCCATCCCATACTCAGTGTTCTGCATATAAACACATTGAATGTTCTAAAAAAATAAGTCATTCTTATTTCTTCCCCTCAGAACCATTGCTGCCGAGTGCTTTCTAAAGGGACAGAAAGAGGTATGTAAGGGAAAGCTGATTAAAAATAGTTGCAAAAAAATCTTGTCTTATCCTTGAGTTCAGTACATAAATCTCCTTTGTTTATGAGGAGCATGTAGACCTCTAGGTGTTGTTGGACTGCAGTTTCCTTCAGTCTTTGCTAGCACAGCCTATTGTGGAGGCCTTGAGAGTTGGAGTTCTAGAACATCTCAGAGATCACGTTCCCTACCCTAATCTGTGTGTGTGTGTGTTTTCTTTTTTTAAAGAACGAAAGAAAAAACACTGTTAAGAGTATGAGTACCATTATTTTGGCTTAGCTAGTTTTTTGGGAAAGTCAGCTTTCTTCTTTCTGGTATTCCAGAAGTTGGGTCACTATTCTGTATACGTAGAACAATGAACTAAGAATCCTGGCTTAAGAGCACACTCAATGAACCAACTGTGCCTCTTTATTCTTTACTTCACAGGAGCAGTAAACAAACAAAAAGGGGATAGTCATGTGACAGCAAACCTGGCATTATGGAAAAATGCTCTCAAACAAATCAAGATTTGTGAACAAACTTTAAACTCAGGCTGACAGTCCTGGTTTTAGATGCACTTAACATTTTGGACATAACCTACTTCTGTACCCTCTAGTTTTTTTTTTACTTGCTTGAGCTAAAGGGAGGAGAAGTAATTTATCAAGCCAGGATTCTTACTTATCATTGTGTGCAACTGATCCCACTGTGTCATCACACTGGGGGCAGGACTGAAAACATTTTCTGGTTGAGTCTCTTCTTCCTTAGTCTCAGATTTCTTTTGGGGGTCAGAGGAGTTCACTGGGAGATTTGGTTTAGCTATGCAGGTTCAGAACCTTTCTATACCATGCTAATACAAATCCTGTTTCCCAGTTAATTACATTGAAGCTTATACCCACATGATTGGATACAGGACTGCATCATTCATACACAATTGGAAGTCTTTCTAAAAGCACCAGGAACTTACTATTAATTGGAAATCTTTCTAAAAACATCAGAAATAACTTACTATTACATATAAAAGTGTTCTGTTTTCAGATAGATGGGTAAGAAATTCTTAAATGGCTTGATCAGTCCAATACTTTAAAGACAAGAAATGGTTGTACTTGAAAGATGATGATGTAATAAACCAATTTTATTAGTTTGCAAAATTAACCCTGATTCTGTTGTTCTGAGTAGTTGGTTGTATGCAGTGACTTGCCTACACCTGAGCTGTGTTACAGGTTTATGAGGCAGAACAAAGTGATATAGTGGACCTGCTGTATCTGCAGGGGATTGGTTCCAGGGTCTCCCCCAGCCCTCATGGATGCTAAAAAACACTTATTCTCAAGTCAGCCCCACAAGACTTGCAAAGATACCGTGAACGTGATGTGAGGCTCATAAGGCCCTATTAAAAATGGTGTAGGGCAGCAGCAGAGGCAGTGGCAAGTTTTCGCTGCCAGGCATAGCGCATTCTTTGGATTCTGTCACCTGCAGGGAGCATGCGGGCTCCCCACAGGCGCGGGAGCCCAAAGCATGTGACGCTGCTGGGGCTTGCCATCTGCTCCTGCCCTATGCCATTTTAAATAGAGGATTGCTGTAGAAGCCTCACTTCTTGTTTGCAGTCTCTCTACAATGCCTCACAAAGCTTGCAGTAAGTCCCTATTAAAAATGGTGTAGGGCAGCAGTGTGAGCATCAGCAAGCCCGATCAGCTGCCTGCTTGTGAAGGAACTCTGCTGCCTCAAAGGCAGAAGTGGGCCCACCGTGGATTCAGATGTGTAGTATTATGTACATTTTGAATCCTCTGGGTTGAATTCACTAACTATAAGCCTGCAGATATGGCAGGCCTGCTGTAATTATTCTCTAGAATCTGGTTTATGTTGAAATAACATTGAATTGGTTCTTGTCTCTCTTTACAGGTCCATCACTTATATCAGAGAGCCTTTCAGAAGTTACCTCTTTGTGCAACCCTGTGGAAAGATGTAATGTTTTCTCCTTATGTTTCTGTTTAAGGTTTCATTTCAATTTTCTGTATATCCCATGTCCATCGATGTGGTGATATTCAAGCTCTGGCTAAATCTTATGTCTGCTTCCCCATCTCTTACAGCAGCTCCTGTTCGAAGCATCAGGAGGAGGTAAAACTGATAACCTGAGAAAACTAGTTTCCAAGTGCCAAGAGGTTGGAGTCAGCCTAGATGAGCTTTTAAATTTAAACACTTACAGAACAGAAAGCACGAAACGTTGAACACTGGGTGCAGTCAGTGCTAAGTCCTATTAAATGCCAAAATCATTTCAGTGATTCTCCAGGCTGATCTCTGGCCTTAGGCCTGTGTAAAGCAGATGAGCAATGCTGAGCATATCAAGTGTCTCTGGTCTGCTTTCCTTGAACCTGGAAACAATTAACATGACCTCCTCCTTGGATAAATGAATTCCCTGTATGGCCTGCTTCTGGGCCCTGCCAGACTCTCATAACATCATGTACGTAAGTATAGTTCACCTCAATGACAAGACTTAACCTGTTAATTCTTTTTTTAAATTTTATTTTCAATATTTGTTTTTTTCTGTTGTGCTGTTCCTGATTTCACTTGACGCTCGACTGATGCCAGAGAGATCTGTGTTGGGGCTAACAACAGGGGGTTGTGTTTACATTAAAAAAAAGTCCTCTTCATCCTCCCCACCCTCCCCCCTCTCTTTTCCAAATCCCTTTTTGTTTTGTTTTGTTTTGGAGATTAGTTTTCATTGCAGGATTTAAAACAAAAGCAGCCGCTCTTAAGGAAAGTAACTGCCATGGTCACAAGTATGCTTTTTGCACTTGAAAGCTCTGAGGGTGGTTTAATGCCCTTGCTGCATTCTGGACTTGTGGCAGAGACTTAAACTTGAAGATTAAATTTACTTTTTGCAAATGCCAGTGCATCAGAACCTAAAGAGTGGTCAATTTATTATGTGCAATTTTTGTAAAGAAATTTTAATTTATAATAAAAGTTTAACAGTTAATAATATTGAACTGATTTGTATTAAGATACTACTCTGTAGTATTGACATTGTTTATATAAAGATATTTTGAATATACATTTTTAAAAATCGGCTGTCTCTGTTGTCTTCTATTAAGTGGTCCAAATGTGTTTGAACTGTGTGAGTTGGTTTCTTTGCCCCCTTTTTTTTTCTTAAACATCTCACTTCGAGTTTAGCAATTTTTAGCAGTACACACGTGCCCAGTAGATAACTGGTGACTGTATATTTGACCAGTTTTAGTTTGCATTGAAGAAAGAAGAGAATGTGAAAATGTTAAATAGCAACTGCAGCATTTCAGAGCCATATGGTAGGGTGACTTAATACAAGCAAAATTAATTCCTAGCCTGAGTTATTAATTGGGAAAGCAGAGAAAAACTAAATGTAAAGGTGCCTATATTACAGTTACATTAGTTTTTAAATGTTGGAATTTGTATTTCAGTGGAATAGATGAGAAGCAGAAAACTCTCACTAAAGAAACAAATCCCTTGATTCATTTGGAATGAGCCATGACAGATGAAATTGTATGAAACAGATACAATAGTATACTATTGAAACATCTCGTGCTTTCACTGCCAATTTGACAAGTGTGAGTTAAATTTTATAGTGTTGTTAGCTTTGTCGGTTTAAAAATAACTTAAGTAACCGACTTACAGGCAACTATTGAAATTTGTTAGCCTAAATAACTAATGTAGTGTGGCTGTTAGTATTCCCATGTAGAGTTAGAAATATGAGAAGTAACTTGCCAAGGTCAAGCATGTTGGGTGTGTGGTAGAAACCATATATTCAAAGGACAGAACAGTAAAGTGAAAAGAATGAATTTCTAAGAATTTTCATACTGTATAAAAGACAACTACTAATTGTAAATTACATGTTTCCGACATCGTAGAATTCCTGATCACTCCTAGTGGCTACTCAAATAAGTCTCATCAATGGGATTTTATGTGGTTTCACCTTAGGGGCACCATAAGCCAGAAATGACTTGAAGGCACACAGTAACAAGGTGTGTCTAGAACTGCTACCAGTCTTGCACAACTCTCTGAGATCATCTATCACCAAGAATAAATATTGTCTTCCTGTACCATTTGTTTCCTGAAATAACAATAAAATGTTCATGTCATTTGCTCTTGGGTTCCGACCAGTATGTGGAATGAAAACTGCAAAGAACAGTGTTTTTTTATTATGTAAGAAGGTAGGATGTTTGAGTATGCTAAAAGCAAATACAGTTAATGCTGCAGTCCTGTGCACACTTACCTGGGTCCAAGTCCCATTGAGGGGTTATTTCTTCAGAGTAAATATACATATAACTGCAGTGTTACACAGCAAAAAGACCTATGAGCTGGGAACACAGAGCAGTCGGTGCATTTGTTACTTTTTGTGTATGTAAGTATTCATATAACAAATATAGCTTTCTAACTTTCTATAACTTTCTAAACAAAGCCATACCAATAACAAAACTACCATTATGGGGAGGAAATTGAAAAATGGCATTTACAGTTCATTCTGTAGAGGAATGCACAAATACATTTAGCGGTTTTTAGAAAGTGGAATGGAAGCCAGTTGACAAGCTTTCTGGCAAAGATTCTGTAATGGCTCTCTAAAAGTGTTTCCCTATGTGGAAATCATCAGGAGGGAGATATTCTCAAATAGCAAGAAAGGTGTTAGTATCTGACAGTCTGTTGAGGGAGACTGGTGCTGTTTGTGATGTGGCAACATGTCTTGGCCACAAAAAGGGCCCAGATGAAGTAGTTTGTCTGCCTTTCTGACAGTCCTTCCAGTTTGAAGCTACAGATGTGAGCATCAGCAAAATCAAGTGATTCCAAAACAAGGTTTACACAGACAAGCACTTCAGGCCCAAAAGGTGCAACTGGGGACAATTCTACGCCATGTATCAGAACTCCCACTGCCACTTAAGTGTTTGTTTCCCCCCAGTATAATCTGAAGGGTATCCTGTAACCAGGGGTTTAATAAGAATAGTCTGTGCTTGAAACGCAAAGCTGAACAAGTAACTGTTAAAGCTCATGGCTAGTGATTATTTCAACTTCGACATCCAAATTCTTTGCATGTCATAGTTCACATACTTTTACCACCAACTCTACATAAAAACCAAATTTAGGATCTTAGAAGGTTGGGAGATCTACTCCTCTCAAAGCTGTATGCCCAGAGCAAGTCTGTAGAGCATGGTTTCTCACTCACAAGAGGTTGCTAAGAGTTACACAAGAGGTTGTGACTGAAGAAAATAACCTTTTTTTTGAGCTGTAGATATAATAATTTTTATGCAGGTATTACCTGAAAGCTGGATATTAATTCAGGAGGTCTTTCAAAGTAGAAGGGTTGAGAGAGGCCTGCTATAGTGCATGCGTTGATTGCAAACATTATCATTTGCCTGCTTTTGCTAAGTTACATTAAGTCTACACAAATGGAAAATTCATCATAGTCCTCAGCTGATTTAAAGGAAATACACCACATTTTGCCAACAGAATAGCTGGCCAACAATTTTAAGGCCTGGATTACACCAGAGGGTAAATTTTGTATGGACAAAAAAAGTCAACCTTAAAAAAATTTATTTCGTTCAGAACATGCCAAGTTTATCTCAATCAGCCTGAATGGAGGACAAGCAGGTCCCAAATACCTTCAGTGTTTTTCAGCCACACAGGGGTTAAAAGAATTATGAACAAGACCATGCAAGAGCAGCAATGGGAACAGATTTTGCCAGAACTTTGTGTCAATATGCCAATATGTTGACACATTTGGAAAACAGAACCCTCTTCCATACGTAGTTTACTGTAAAGTATGAAAGTTCAGTCCCGTTCAGATCCTACAATTTAGGCATATGTAATTTATATCCTAGTCGTCAGGTTCTTAAAAAGGAAAAGTCCCCAAGGAAGACCCACTATATAACATGGCATGCTGGTCTTCACTTTCTTTCCAAGTCAAATGATATGGGTTGGAGGGAAGGTTAAGCAGGACAGATGAACTGGAGTTAGGATTCAGAAAAAGAGTTCTAGTCAGTCTAGTCACAGACTGGAGGTAAGTGGAATTGTTTAAAGCTGCTTAAGTAAAAATTGCCTTGTCATTGAGAAATAGCTATTTTCAGGATATGCTGCTGCATTCTTGGTAGTTTAATGACTATTATGCTTCAGCTGGAACTAGAGCGTCCACAGGTGTTCCTCCCATATTTACTGCCGTCCAGGGCAGCTACCGAAAAACCTCAGGAGGTGAATTTTAGAACAGAGGGATTCTGCATAGTGCATACAAAAGAAACCTAGGAAGCATTAGTGGAAGGACATGTTATGATCATGTGCCATTCCTCTTGTGCCTGTGAAGGTGTTTCACTATCCTGTTGCCATCTTATTTTAAAAAGTAACCTGGAAAAGGAATCACCTAGGTATTGCCTGTACCTTGCTGAAGCCCACACTTCTCCTCAGCTCACCTTAAAAATGTATTTTTCACAAAGTGAAGGAAGTTGACAATGGGTGCATTTTTTCCCTATTGCATTTGGTAAATCAAAAATAGCTTTTAGACTAGTGATCTCAAAACTTCTGGGGCTCCCTTCTCAATTCCTTCAGGGACTCCCAGCAATCTGAGAACTATTCCTGTGTGATCTTCCTCCAAAACCATCAGTTCATCTCAGAATGCCTGAGCAACATGGAGGATCTTAATTGTGGCATCTATACCATCTTGGTCCTCAGGGTATAGGAAACTAGTCTGTTCATTTTTCAATCTGCTATCAAGTTTATCCAGAATCTATTGCAGCTGTTGATGGTAGTTGCCATTCACAGTTGACACTTGGACTGCTTCTCTAAGAGGCTGGCAGCTGGCCCTGGAATGGAAGATCCCGTGAGAAGGGAGGTGCTATTAGGGAATGTTACCATACTGTCTTGTCCCTTCAGAACTTCATGCTAAAAGAAGTGGCAAGTGACAGAAGAGCCTGGAGCTAGTATGTCTTGTTCTCAGCCACAGTTTCTGTAGGAAAGCACCTGAAAATTGCTGCTGGAAAATAGAGACAAGGTCTTCTCCATGTGACCAGTTTTGATACCATCTCAACTGGAAGTCCTCCCTCTGGAGTGCATTGGGGGATACTGTTTAGGTTTTGATATTTTAGTTTAATTTGTAAGCTGCTTCAGCACAAAACCAATACGTACAGCAAGTCAGCACATCCATAAAAATAAACAAGGATAAATGTCTGTTTCTCTGGGCAAGAACTGCAAGCCCATAATACCTAGATGGCCAATACATGGCAGGCATACATTTTTCCCCAAAGCCACAGAATGGGCAGAGCCCTCTCTCATGGGATGCACCTTGGCAGCAGGTGAGTTGGTGGGTACCAGCAGCTACAGCTTCACTGAGACTGTAGGCACAACATGTCCTGGTGTGAACATTGTGTCATTTTGCTTGGAGGCACCCATGTAGCAAACCCAAGGGCTGTTCCAATTTATACAAGACTAGCAAGGCTTGAATACCATGAGGGCACTAGATGTACTCTGATTTTGGAAGCTAAGCCAAGTCACACCTGGTTAGTACTTGGAAAGGGGATTGCCAAGGAATATTAGGTGCTGTATGCTGTGTTTCAAAGGAAGGCAATGCCAAACTACTTCAATATTCCTAGCTTTAGAAAGCCCTACATGGTGTAGCTGTACATCAACAGATGACTTCATATGCACCTTAACAAAACCTAACGAACATATATCTAACAAATGACTGATTGAATCTGCTCTGTCACAGAACAATGGTATGAAGAAATTGCATTCCCTGCTTCCACTTCCTGAGTCTGGCTTAACAGGCTCATGAGGCACCTGTGTTATCTTGCAGTACCTTCAAGGTCAAAGCAAAAGCCTTGCTAATTAAGAGCAATGGTTTCAGCTGTGTTCTCCTGGGGACTTGCTTCTTCCCGGAAAGTGTGAGATTGCTGAGGCTAGTTGGCCAGCAGGGATCGTGTGGGACTGTGAAGACTTTGAGGCATAAGAGTGCTACAACTTGCCTATTGCTTTACATTCTGCTATTGCCTTTTGGTCTCTGTTACTTCAGTCCCAGTATCCTGTTCTATATCTTGATACGTCTACTTAGGATTAGCTAAGCTTTGACTTTTTATATTTTCTCCAGATGTTCTATTGGTTCTCTGTATAAATTCTTCTTGTTTTCCTTTGTCAGTAAGCCTACCTCCCTATAAGGACTATCTGCTTTATTCCAGAGAGATTAGATAGCCAATCCAGCACCTTTACTTCATGGTTATTCCTACTATTTAAAGGTTTCTGGCCTAAGACATTGGGCCAATGTGTGCTGGTTTTGGCCCTTGATTCCTTAGTACTCTTCAGGCTGCCCTGTAAGATCTAGGAATGCCCTGGCTTGTGGTGATGGACTCAGGGGATACTGGTAGGCTACCCTGTTAGGTTGGTTCAGACTCGGGGATCTCTTTGTTAAATTGACCTTGTGTACCTAGACAGCTGGTACTTGTTCCATTTCAAACCTAACTCCTTGGCTAGAAGAAATTATGCAGATGCTACTCTGTAAGTACCTTTGTAACTGGAATCAAATCTGGAACAAGATGGCACTCTTGTGCATTTGAACAGTTGCAGAGAAGAGAGGATATTGCCAAGGCAGTTTCTTCCTTCACACAGCTAGTGAAATCCTACACAGCTATTGAAGGCAAAGACCCCTTGTTGCTAACAGTGGTGTTAGGCTAAAGACTAATAGTTCTAAAGTCCAATAATGTAATAATACAGCCTTATTTGATTCTGCCTGTCTGTTAACTTACAGCATAACCCTAAACCTGTCTGCTCAGTGGTGAGTCTACTTAAAGGTGTGTGTAGGACTGCAAGCTTAATTTGGGCTTCAGCATGCCAGCATTGGCTTGAAAATTAAGACTGCTTTCAATCTGTCATGGCAAGGTGAAGGTTTGTACTAGTCGGAAATGGCTAATCACACCATTAGCAAGCTCGATTATTCAAAGCTTCATGGCCATTTCTTGATCTCAAGGGATAGATTATTGTTAAACTTTGCCTTGACTACACATGAAGCTGAGGGATGGGAGTAGGTGATTAAAACCAATAGCTTTCATCCTGCCTTTGGTTGTAAAGCTGCCAAATTTGCATACACAATGAGTCGTACAAACATTATCCCAATTCCTGTTTCAGATAAAAGTTGAGGACACAAGAAGAGCCCTGTTGGATCAGACTGATCATTCTGAGTGACCAGCCAGTTGCTGGTGGAAAGTCCCCCAACAGGACATGAGGGCAATAGGATCATCCTACTGTAGTTCCCCTGAAGTAGAGATACAGAGGCAAACTACCTGGGGTACAGATGTGTTATACAGTACAGCCATTTCTAGTAGCTATAAATGGCACTAACCTCTTCCATGATTTTATCAAATCCTCTTTTAAAGATGTTCACATTGGCAGGTAGTGCTATATGTGTGGCAGTGAATCCCACTGTAGAACTCTATGCTGTGTGGAGATGTACTTTCATTCAGAACTCCCTCTGTTCAGCTTCAGTGGATGACCCCAGTTTCTAGGATTATGAGAGAGGGAGAAAGCTTCTGTCTCCTCTCTCCTTACCTGTTCTCTAAAGCACTACACATTGCAAAGCAACTTTTCTGTGTTCCCAAAATGTTAGTTCCAGTCTTAAAATGATTTGGCTACCTCAGTCATCCAATATGATACCTCACAGAAGAAGACATAGTGCTATATTCTATTTTTAACTGCTATGGCTGCATGCTATGGAATCTATGGTGTGTAGTTTTATAAGGCACTAGGGCTCTTTGAGAATTCTAAATACTCCTCCCTAAATAGCAAATGTTAGGATGCTATAGGCTGTTGCCATGACAGCTAAAGTGGAATCATGGTGCTATGCTTTACAGTGTGAAAGGGGCCCTTAACTAAAACAAAAAGATTAAGAAAGGCTGTTATGAGTGTAGCGTGGCCCAAGCGGTGGTTTGAAAAACTACAACATCTGATTTTCTTTGTATGCTCGCAACACAATTTGCTGCTGCTGGAAATAAACTTAATGGCCCTGCTGCTTAGCTATCAGCTACCATAAAGAGACATGTTGCAATTGAAATCAAACCTTGTGAAATTGTTGGCAAGCAAAGCTGAGATTTATTTGCTTTTCCGTTGAAGGGAGTGTAGCCTCTGATCGTAAAAGTTTTCATGGTTGCACCTGTCGGAATGGAACAGGCTTGGCCAAGAGAAGAAGCCGATGTGCACCTTCCCATATATGTAGAATGAGGGTGAGTCAGAACAGAAGGAAATTTAGCTCCAGTACAGCTGGGGCCTCCAGTCTCAGAGAGGCAGTGAAAATACTCTGGTTCTTCTTCGTGGTCTCTGTGCCTTCATACACTAGGAGCTTTAGCGCCTGCGCGGTAGCGTTCGGAAACTTCTAGAGCTTGTTCGCTTGGCGGGAACCCCTCCCCCACGCCGGTACTGCGCATGCTCCTCCCGCCGAGCAACGGTCTCTCCTCAGTTCTTTCTCGTCCGCCGCCGCGTACGGAAGGTTCTTTAGTTTGTTCCTCTCACGTCGTGCTTGGCTGCTGTTTTTCACGGTTTTACGGACTTTCGGACTGTCTTTGACCTCTCTTTCGGACTCCCCCTTCGGCTTTCGTCTTTTTGGATTTCGGAGTTTGGCGTTTCTTCGTCTTATGTCCGCGCTCTTTAAGAAGTGCGTGTCCTGCGGCCGCAAGGTTGCCCTCAACGACGGCCATAAGGAGTGTCTCTTCTGTTTGGGCGAGTCCCACAATATCCGGACTTGCCAAATTTGTAGGGATTTTACTCCCCAAACTCTTCGCAACCGCTCCGCGAGACTCAAATCTTTTTGTTGGGAGCAGTCTCTGCGGGCGATAGACGAGACCTCCACTTCCAAGATGGCCGACAAGAAGACGACCACGCCATCGACGGTATCGGCGGCTGCCGTTCCGTCCACCTCGTCGGTATCGGGCTCGGTACCGGCGAAACGCCGATCTCGGCGTTACCGAGGATCCCGAAGCTGTCGGCGGCTGCCAAGTCAGCTAAAGGATCCTCGACGGTGAGGAAGGCTGAGGCTCCCCTTACGGAGACGCCTGCAAAAAAGCGCCCTGCTCCGGACGGAGGCAAGGGCAAGGAGAAGGAGAAGAAGAAGAAGAAGAAGGAAAAGAAGCGCTCCCCGGCTGGGGACGCTCAACCTCCTACTCCTCCTCCTACTCAGCAGCCTTCCAAAGGGCGAGGCGAGTCCGTCGACCTCTCGGAGGATGAGATCGAGGACGTTCCCCAACAGCGCCGGACTCGCCTGTGGCAGACCCTCCAACCCTGGTGGAGGAGCGCCACCGCCCTCTTAGCCGTCGCAGGTCGGCCGACCTGCAGCAGAGAGAGCCCTCTGCTTCTCCGGAGCGGCGTTCGACCTCCTTCAGGTCCCGGTCCCGCTCTTCCGAGCGTCCGGTGGCCTCGCCGCCTCCGAGGGAGACAAGAGAGGAACAACCTCGCTCGTCTGCCTCAAGATACACCTCGGCGTCCTACGTGGCCAGGTACGCGAGGGAATCTGAGTGGAAGAGCGCCGGCCTCCTATCGGTCCATTCGCCATCGTACCGGGATCGGTACCATCGTGGCCCGAGTCGCTGGGAGACCTCCGGAGGTCCCGGTCACCTCGTCGACAGCGCGAATCGCGCTCGCCTAAGGGGACGAGGCTCGGTACCGTCGACGCCGAAGCCGATCTCCGTCGGACCGCCGCTCCTTCAGCCGCTCTCCCTCCCTCGATATCATAGGGCGAGGGAGCCTTCACCACGGTATCGGGCGATATCGCCACCTCCTAGGGTCACGGCAACGGCGACGCGCCCTACGGAGTCGGTGGTGACTGAGCGGGCTACGACGACGTCAGCCTGCCAGACTACCCCGGTCACCACCAAGAGGGTGAAGTCCGTGGTCAGCCATCCCAAGCGGGACGCTGCTGCTACCACCGCCCCGGCTGCGGAGAAGCCTAGGAAGGCAACACCTGCGGCGACTACGAAGGAGCCGGAGAGCGAGCGGCGAGGGACTCACCGAGCTCGGAGTCGTACGACTCGAGTGCGGAGTCTGAGGTGTCTGAGGCGGCCTCCAGGAGTCTCCTCCGTTGATCGGGGACCCGATCCCAGATTCTGCTCCAGAGGACGTCCACCAGTTCTCTGCGATGCTGCTCCGCATGGCCACTACCCTCGGCCTTAAGATCGCCGATGCGGAGCCGGAGGATGACGATCCAGCCTTCTCCGTTTCGAGGAGAAGCGACCTTCCACGGCCCCGCTGCCTCTCCTGCCCCGGGTATCCAGACTGGTGAAGGCCGCCTGGGATAGACCGGCCTCGGCTCAGCCGATACCGCAGCGGTTAGAACACCTCTACAGGGTGCAGAAGGATAACGCCGGTTATCTATTTAATCACCCTGCACCGAACTCTGTGGTCGTCGAGTCCGCGCAGACGAAAGGCTCCGGCAGGCAACACACCACCCCGCCGGACAAAGAGGGCAGGAAGTTGGACGCCTACGCAAGGAGGTTCTATTCGGCTGCCTCCTTGCAGATCAGGCTGTCCAACACTCAGGCTTGCCTCGCGGCATACCTGAAGAAGGTGCTCGATCGCCTGCAACCAGCGATGGAAGCGGTACCGGAGGACATCCGCCAAGCCTCCTCCGTGATCTTCAATGAGGCTATCTCCATCGCTCGGCACCAGATGGCCTCCTCCCGGCACGCAGTGGAGATTGCCTCCCGGGTCATGGCGGGATCCGTCGGCCTCCGCCGCCATGCTTGGCTTCGACCGGCCGACATCCAGGAGGACACCAGAAGGAGGATGAAGATCTCCCCTTCGACGGTGAAGGCCTATTCAATTCGTCCACAGACGAAGCCTTGGACAATCTCGTCAAGGCGAGACTGACCGCAAAAAAGATTGGGCTACAGCCGGCCACGCAGACCCGCAGGGCCTCCACCTTCCGACCATCCTGGCGACGATCTTCCACCTCGTCGTTCCAGCGTTCGGCCCAGTCTGGACAGTCGAGACCGTCCTCCGGCTCATCGGCCAGACGCACGATTAGGCGGCGCCCGCCTTCGTCGAAGAAGTCCTCCTCCGAGACAAAGTCTCGGTTTTGACGTGTCTGGCAGGACCCACCAATACCCACTCTTCAGCCTACCATCAGCGCTCGGAGACCGACCGACTCTCGCTCGACACCTAGCGGAGTGGCAGTATGTCACTACGGACTCTTGGGTGCTTTCCATCGTCCGTCTTGGCTACGCCATCGAGTTTCTCGATATTCCTCCTCGCGGCGTGTACTACTCCACGCCGTCGAGTCCGGCCCTCCTGGAAGAGATCCAATCCCTCCTCCAGAAAGGGGCGATCGAGCGGCTCCCGCAAGAGGCCAAGACCACCGGCTTCTTCTCCAGGTACTTCACGGTACCGAAAGCCGACGGTACCCTCCGGCCGATCCTAGACCTCAGAGGGGTGAACTACTACATCCGCCCCAAAAGGTTCAAGATGGTCACGATACCGTCGATCCTACCCTTCCTACATCGAGGGGACTGGTTCGCCTCCATCGATCTCCGAGACGCATACTTCCATATCGCCATTCGCCCGCAGCACAGACGGTACCTCCGCTTCGCAGTCGACGACACCTGTTACCAGTACAAGGTGCTGCCGTTCGGACTCTCGACTGCCCCAAGGGTCTTCACCAAGTGCATGGCCCCGGTGGTATCCTACCTGCGGACGAAGGGCGCTTCCGCCTTCCCCTACCTCGACGATTGGCTGTTGGTGGCGTCCTGCAAACAGAGACTTTACCACGACGTCCACATGACGTTGTCACTCCTGACCCGCCTTGGTCTACGAGTGAATCCGAAGAAGTCCCACCTCGAGCCGGCGAGGATCTTGGACTTCATCGGGGCGACGCTCGACTCGACCTCCGCCAGGGCGTACCTACCAGAGTCTCGAGCACAAACCTTGATCCGGGCCGCCGCTCACGCTCGTACGGCCCCGACGTTATCTGCGAGAAGCGTCCAGCAGCTCTTGGGCTACATGGCTGCGACGACCGCTGTGACATACCTCGCCAGGCTGAGAGCAAGACCTCTTCAACACTGGTTCGTCCGCATATTCGACCCCCTGCGAGACGAACAGACACTCCGACTGCAGCTGCCGGGAGACGTCCGCTCATCCCTCCGATGGTGGCAGTCGCGACGCAATCTCATGTCAGGCATGCCTTTCCAACAGCCGACACCGAAGGTGACGGTAACGACCGACGCCTCCCTGTATGGATGGGGTGCCCACTGCGGCGATCTCAGAGTCCGCGACAGATGGACCGACGACGAGACCGCTCTCCATATCAACGCGCTGGAGCTGCTCGCCGTCTGGAAAGCCCTACGGGCGTTCCGCCATGCCGTGGCGGGGCGCACGGTCCTGATTCTGACGGACAACACCACCGCCGTCTGCTACATCAACAGACAAGGTGGGACTCATTCCACGACCCTGCTCGACATCGCGCTCGGCCTGTGGGAATGGTGCATTCGCCTGCACACGCATCCCGTGGCGGTTCACCTGGCCGGGCAGGAGAACACCACGGCAGATGCCCTCAGCAGAGACACCTCATCCCATCACGAATGGTCTCTCTCCGGAGAGGCGTTCAGACTGATTCGGGACCGCTGGGGCGAACCATCGATCGACCTCTTCGCGACCAGGGAAAACGCGAAGTGTCGCCGATTCTGTTCCAGAGCGGGCCACGATCGTGCCTCCATCGGGGACGCTTCCAGTTTCCGTGGACCGGGGAACTCCTCTACGCGTTCCCGCCGTTCCCGCTGCTCGGCCGGACGATATCGAAGATCCTCGCCGACCGAGCCGACGCGATCCTGGTAGCCCCGTACTGGCCGAGACAACATTGGTTCGCACCCCTGCTACGAGCCGTGCGAGACGACCTGCTCCGGTTGCCACCGACACCGGACCTGCTCTCCCACTCCGGCGGCCGAGTCCTCCATCCGGACCTGCCACGCCTGGCCCTCCATGCCTGGAGGATATCGCACTAGACGATCCCGTGCTCGGTACCGTCCTCGTCGCGGCCAGGAAGGAATCCACCCGTCGCAACTATCAATACAAGTGGCGACGCTTCCTGACCTTCGCTAACGAGAGGAGTGAGCCGGTATCGCCCGCGGGGCTCTCGACCGTCCTGCACTTCCTCCTGCACCTCCGGCAACAGGGCCTGGCGTTTCCATCCCTGAAGGTGTATCTCTCCGCGATCGTGGCATACCAACCGCCACGATCTGCTGCCTCGGCCTTCTTCAGGAACGATCCGTTAAGCGGTTCCTGAAGGGACTTCACCATCTCTACCCGCCGGTATCGCCGCTGCTACCGCCGTGGTCCCTCTCGCTGGTGCTCTCGCAGTTGACGAAGCCGCCCTTCGAGCCGATGGCGACCTCGGATGACAGGCTCCTGACAATGAAAACCGCCTTCCTGGTAGCGGTGACCTCAGCGAGGCGAGCGGGTGAGATCACAGCTCTTCGTTCCGATGAGCCCTTCATGGTCTTCCACAGGGACAAGGTGGTCCTGAGACCTGACATCTCGTTCCTGCCAAAGGTGGTGTCCAGTTTCCATCTCAACCAGGACATCATCCTGCCTGCCTTCTTCCCGAACCCGACGACACCGTTGGAGCGGTCCCTCCACTCCCTGGACGTGCGTCGGGCATTGGCTTTCTACAAGGACAGGACTGCTTCCTTCCGACAGACGCCGCATCTCTTTGTTTGCTATGGGCGACGTCGGAAGGGCCTAAAAGTGTCCACCCAGCGCTTCTCCAAGTGGGTGGTGAGGACTATTGAACTGGCGTATGAGCTCGCGAGGAAGCCTCCGCCAGTCCTGCTTCGAGCCCACTCCACCAGAGCGGTGGCTACTTCTGCGGCCCTCCTGCGAGGAGTTGACCTGCATGAACTCTGCCGTGTGGCGACCTGGTCCCAACCATCGACCTTCGTGCGCCACTACAGGGTCGA
>CAOLHI010005556.1:0-63556 GCA_948474755.1 Ctenosaura bakeri
CGGTTTATTTACCTTGGTTCCGCATGTAATTCTGACTAAATGTGCTCCCATGTGGTGGTAAAGCACGCTACTTGAAAACTGGAAGAAATCGGTTTTCCAATTTTCCAGATTGATCCGATTCTTACTTTCACAGTGGTGCAGACACATACATTTGCGCCAATGCAAATTGGTAGTCAGGGGAGGGCTCATAGGAGGGACCAGGGGTAGTGTGGACTTATGCATGTACACAATGACGTACTAAAACATGTAAAAAAAAAGGGGGGCCAATCACAGCCAACGGGGTGGGGTGAGGGGAGTAGTGGGAGTGGCCACGGCGGAGGCAGTGTGGATTCATGAACTCGCATTCCTCCAAATCAGAATGGAACATACGCAGTAGTTGTGTGGAAGGAAATGAGGGAAAGTCCACCTTGTTTCAAGCCCAGAAAGTCTGGTAAGAAACAGCACAAACTGATTCACCAGCTTCGTACAGAAAGGGCCATTGTCCTAGGATGGTGTGGGAACCATACAGCCCTCCAGAAATAATTTATAAACAAAAATACAGCAAAGCTTTAATTAAAATGCTGGTGCATTTAGTTGCCAACTGTGCATAGAAGATTTGTGTTTTCTTCATAGATTCTTAAAAATAAGAATTAACTTAGGCCTAACTGATAGTAGGCATCTGTTTCAGGGGGAAAAGTACAGAGAAGAGCTAGAAAGGGCATGCAGTGATACATCTGTTATTTGTGAACATGTTTCCCTTCCACTACATGCCAAACTACACATTCCTAGACATGGAAGAAATATTTAAAATATTTTTTTAAAAAAAGGGGGAAAAACAAGTCACTTGAAATTCAGGAATCTTTGACAAAAAGAAACCAGAAGAATCTTTGCAGCTTGGAGTATGCAACTTTCTTTCCCACTTTCTTTCCCACAAAAAATAGCATTTCCTGCAAAGAAAAGATTTCTGTATAGAAGCATTTTCTGTGTAGAAAAATGTTGGCTGGAAGGCTGTATCAGTTTATACTTAACTAAGAACTTAACTAAGTAACTTCTCCTGGCCTGACCCCTCCAAACCTGGCAGAAGCATCATTCCATCATGGCAAGATCATCATACTGGTCTGTGTTCATGATCATTCGTTAGTCACAATTTTGAAACTATTGCCATGATCGTAACTAACCACCCAACATATTTTACTGGGTGTCAGCTGCTTGGGGAGAGAAGGGTCCATTCTGATGGCAGCCAGAGCATGATCCATCAGGTTTGAAGGATTTAGGCAAGGAGAAGTTACCCAGTTTAGCACTTACTTAAGTGTAAAGTTATACAGGATTCTAGCCACTATTTCCTACTCAGAAAATGCTATTTTCTGCTTAAAAATAAAATAAAATAATGCAGATTTTGCACAGAATAAGTCCTAAACTGTAAATAACCTTCGTACACTCCAGTTTTCAAAGCCTGTCTTGCAACCAGAAGAAAACTGTTAAAATTACTCACTACTGCCTCTGAGAACTAATTCAGTGAAGAAATATGTGTTACCAGCAGTTCCACATAACAGTGCTATGGTTGACTCCATCCTATCCCCCTTGCCAAAGAAACAGTTTCTCAAAAAGTCATTAAAAGTACGCTGGTGGAAGAGGGAGGCATTCACCACCCCCCACCATACACAGATGCATGCATTTGGAATTCTCCCCATGTACCGTATTTCTTTCTGCCAAATGGAGGAGGGTGGGATACATTGCAAGAAGGATCCTTTTTCCTTCATGGCCAGCAGCTAATTTTTTGCTATCTGTATACTGTCCCAGGAGGCATCAGACTGTGTGAGGCACTCCTGGGTGGTAGTACCTTTCAGGAAACATCAGAGAGAGCCTTTTCCAGCTGCCCAGGCCTGGGCTGCAGGGAGCCTTTCCCATACCTTCAGTGAAACAGTGGGCAGGAAAAGGAAAAATCTTGTAAGGTCACATTTGCCACTTGTGTAACCGTGCTACCTGAGGAGAGCTGAACTCATTGTTGCTCACCACCCCACACTCCAATACCTTGGAAATTCCTCTGTTGGGTGGGCTGATTGTAAGTTTGTGGGACACTTTTTGGTTAGTGTGATGGTGCAATGACCATGAATGTGAATTAGTGTAATTATGCTGTCTTAAGTCAGACTTATGACATTATAATTATTGAAGAGCATGCCAGGCACAGGTTTTTGTTTTTTTTTAATACTGGGTGACTTTGGGTGTATCTCACATTCTCAGCCCCAGAAAACCTCATGATAGGTTCATCTTAGGGTCACCATAAGTCAGACAGGACTTGAAGGCACACAACAACAACAATCCTATTTACTGGTAGTTGTTATATTCCTTCAAGTCATTTCTGACTTATGGCAGCCCTAAAGCAAACTGTCACAGCGTTTTTCCTGACAAGATTTGTTCAGGGGGGGTCTGCCATTGCCTTTCTCTGAGGCTGAGAGAGTGTATCTTGCTCAAGGTAACCCAGGTAGTTTCCATGAGTGAGTGGAAATTTGCAGTCTGCATCCAGGATCATAGACAAGTGCTCAAATCACCACACCATGCTGGTTCTCATATACTGTTTAAGATTTATTAATTTCATGCACTGTGGCTTTCTATATCTCATGGCCAGCCTTTATCTTACATTGAATTTCATATCCAACTGCACTTAGCAAGGTTTTAAAAAATAGCTTGGGGGACTTAAAAATAAAAGTTGGAAATGGACCTTCTAAAACTGCAATGCTAGCATGAAAGCCTCCACACCAGAACAATAAAAGGACAATAAAAGCTAAGGGCAATGCGGTAACAAAGCTAACCACTTCACTGCATTTAAAGTACTGATGTTGAACTCTACAATATAAGTCTCCTGAGGCCCACTTAAAGACCCCTTCAGATATGGTTCTTACCCTCAAGATGTTAGGAAGTTCTAAAAATCATCAAAACGTGTGTGTGTGGGGGGGCTACATCTTTTTTAAAAAAAAATCTGCAGTCTCCATAAAAGAGGCAGAGCCCCTAGCCACTCAGTTTTGCAATATTTCCACTAGTCCAGTACCAAAGGGGAAATAACCGTACTAAACACAGTAGTTTCAAATTTTTGCTTTCGTGAGGTGATCCGTTTGAGGAAGGTAGATGTGGCATTCATATGACTATCAGACCAGATCACTTTTATTTTTTGGTTGCACGTTGATAATGCAGTCAGCCTATGCTGAATCATACTAGAATGATCAAGACTACCGGTACATGATAGTCATTGGGATGATCCTGGACCTGTCACTATTTAAGTCTAATCTCTTTTGCCAGTATCCCAAAAATATAAAGTACAAAATAATATTCATACATGCTTAATAGAAGAATGAGAATAATATATTAGCAAAAAATAATATGCTAACACACACAAAAGAAATCCCACTGATTGTAGTGAAGTTTGTGAAAATCTCTCCATTCTCATTTCCTCTGGCTTTTCATAGAAAAACAAATGTATAACAAGGCACTACAAATCTACACTCATGATCCTTTGGGCTCAGTCCTATCATTAGGCCCAACACTGAATCAGTAATTTTTATGTAAATCAGTAATTTGCCATTCAATGTTTGATTGAATAGATCTATTCTATCTTAGGTCCTTTGCACAGAATGCTGTTGTCCCAGCATGGAGATGGGAGAGTAGCGAGACCACAACGACACTTCTGCATGATGTCGTTGTGGTCCCGTTCTCCTGTCACCACATGGCATGATCATGGATTAAAGCATTGATATGTTTCCCCCAGAATGACATGTGATTGCTTCACCATCCCACACTTACCTGGTGTGCGGAAGCCCTGGAAGTGCAATGGAGGCATGTCCTGCCCCAGTGCAGCCTAGGAAAGTGCCCAGCTGCACTGTGAAAAGAAGAGGCATGTCCATCGTGCTTCCTTTGGCAGAGAGCCAGTCCAGTGAGAAAAGGAACACTCCCATTGTTCTCCCTTCCTGCAGAGGCACTGCCAGGATTGTCACCAGATGATGGGATCCAGGTAGGGTGAAGAAAGGGCTTAGACTACCAAGAGTAAACAAAAAGGGCAGTTTGGCTATCATCCTGTTGGTGTTTTATACACATGTAATTTCCCTTACATGTGATTGTAATTTTTGGCCACTGCTTTATCATTCGTATGCAGTTCACAGTTGCAAAAACAGAATTCTGCAGGGGTATCTGTTGTACACGCAGTTTCACATTCTTGGATGGTAAATAATTGTTGGTTAGTGTGTTCAGTCCCACAATTTTTTCACTGGGATTGCAAAGTCAGTCTTGTGCACCACCCATTTCACAACTGGGGAACAAGTGAGCAGATGTACAATTGATTGCACAATGACAGTCAAAGAGTAGTGTAGCACAACCACCATTTAACTACACGAGTCTAGATCTACACCTTATAAGCATGATGTAGGCTCTTGGTTGGCATTTCTGAAAACATAAGCTGTAGGCTCTAGCCAGATTCAGGAGAATGCCAGAAATTGCTGAAGGACTTGAACAGAGCCACCTCCAGGTTTTGGTAAGTCATTGACTTCCTACAGCACCTACAACTTTTCCAGCAGTACTGTTGCACTTGCCACCCAAGTGAGTGGCTGGGTTCAGCTGATCACCTGGAAACCTACACACAAAGCTTTTCCCTTTGGAGGATCCATAGGGTGTGCTTCTGTTAGGAAATGTCATTTTGGACAACAGTATTCAAAATCCTCTGCCCAGCATGGCTACTGGTCATGTTGGCTGGGGAACTGTGGCAGCTGCAATCCAAAAACAACTTTTCCAATCCTGCTGCATTTCTCTCAGTGTATTAACCTTTCACGTATTGGGATTTATTCGTTCCTTGATTCTTAACACAGAAGTTGTTAAACTGCAGGCTGACATTTTCAGAAACTGAAAAGATTAACGTTATCTTGCCTGTTGCAAGATAATGAACCTTAGCTTCCTGAATGATATTATAAAGCAATATGTGGATTTAAATAAACCCATTAACAACAATAAAATGCATGTGCTGAATCAGGGTCCATGTATATTCTTCTTATGGCACCAATTGCCTTATGGGGTGATGTTTAAAGCAGATATATGCTGTAAAGTTTACATTACAAATTGACACCTTAGAATCATCCTTCATGGGATAGGATGAAATTTTTCACCTAGACCATTATACAATGGGCTGCCCTTGGAAATGTTCTGAAAACGTTCTGCTGAGACAGAACCTCAGAGGCCACTTTCTGGTGCTTTCAATTAGGAGAGAATGGATTACTCTTACTTAGACCAACTAAACAAGGTCCAGGTCATCTGTCAGTTTCTGGGTCCAGTTCAAAGTAAAGGTTTTGTCCTTTAAATGCTCTTCAAGGCCCTAGTCCTTCAAAAGTAAAAAATGAATCAGACAAGAAATATGACGGAGCAGAAAGAGCCAAAAGAAAGGACAACTGTGACAAACATTCGTACTGGCATGTCAGCGATGTGCTTTCATCACAGTAAAACCGCAGGCCAAGCCAGACAGATGACAGGCAGCACAATTGTTCAGGGGGGAGGGAGACTGCGGCAGCAAAATTCAACCCATCCAGCTCTGGAGTCAATGTTCTATAATAATACCATAGGAATGCCACCTGGCTCTGTATCAGCTTAGCTTACAAATGGTGACGTAAGAAAATGGCATTTTTTTCCCCAACATAGCTTCTGCGCCGTCTCTCACCAAAGCCCCATAAACAATGCTGTCTTCCCAACTTAGTCTCCAGCTGATACCATGAGAGGTCTTACACCACTCTTTTCTAATTTCCAGGTTGAAGAAAGTCGGCTAAGTTCTACTAATACTTCAGGGGCTAAAACAAATGTCTGCCTGTTTTAAAAATAAAACTGGGCCAGACTATTCAGCATTTTTTAGCTTATAAGGGGGCAGGATGTCTCTTGAAGATTAATTTGATATTCACACGCCAGTGGGATGTATGGAGGTTACATGTATAGAGAGATACTGGGGGGATTTCCTTCCCAGATTCTGTTCAGTTCAAGTGGGTAAAGCCTTAAGGCTGTTGAAAATTGGGAAGCTGGCTGGTCCTACAGTAGCCTGGCAGCCTTTCTGAACAGAATGACCTGCAGATATCATTCCTTTTGAAAACACTGCCAGATTGTCATATGGACAGTTGATCTAGATCTTTCTAGAAGCAGAAAGCCACCACCCACCCACCCTAGAAAAGGAAGAACTGGAGGAAGAAAACTCTTGCTTCCTCATATTAAAGACAACCCCCTCGTTCTTCTCCCGACACATATGCAAAAGATAATGGGATTTTGTTCCCCTTGAAAGCCAATGAAAACCTTCATACATACATTTTTGTGGAGTAAAATGTTTCCTATCAAAACACACCCTCTGCTTCTTGGCTATACCCCAGCTATATCCCTTGCTGACACGCTCATGGCCCATTTCCTCACTACGCTGCTATAGTGCTATTATTCCACTTTCAACACCCTATTGAATCCTGGGATCTGCAGTTTAGGGAGGAGCATTTAGAATTCTCAGCCAGAGAGCTCTTTGGCCTCAGTAAACGACAAACCCCAGAATTCCACAGGCGGTTGAAAGTGGAATAATAGTAGTATAACAGTGTAGTATGGAAATAGCCATTGTTCCAGAATCCTCCAGTACAGGCTTGATACACATTAGGGCAATGCTACTTAAAGTGATGGCCCATAGACCACTGCCAGTCTACAAGCCATTGGCTGCTCATCCCTGATGAGTTTCCAGGAGGGAAAAAAGAAATAATTGTAGCTAATGGGCACATATACGACATCAGTCCCTGACACACTAAGGGGGGGAAATGCCAGTCCCCATATCAAATAGCTTGAAACATACTGCATTAGGTGCTATTTCACACTATGCATGGCCAGGGCCATTTCAACACTAGACCGTTATACTGCTATGATTCCATCTGGCCTCTCCCAAAACTGCAAACCCCAGGATTCCATAGGATGTTGAAAGTGGAATCATAGCACTATAACTGTCTACTGCGGAAATTCATCGGTGGTGGTGGCAGCAGCGAGGAGTGGAGTAGCCCCAAGTAACCCTGTCCTCATGTACTTTTTATGCATAATACAGCTCCTCAGAAGCCCTTTGTTATCATCACATTTCTGTTTTCATTTCTATCCCAGCACTTACATGTTCAGCATACTAAACAAACATGGCAGCAAATTTTACAATAACCCTCTAGAGTAAGCCAGTAGTGCAATCTTTTTATCACAGATATGGGGCAGAAACTGACCTTAAAGAAACTTGCTTCTTATCACAGCAAGCAAGTGCTGTTCCTGAAAGCGCATTTCTGAACAATGAAGGGAAACTCAGGTCTATACGTTATTAGGGTATAGTCCCAAAAAGATGACTTGCACACATGTGTTCAGAACTGCAGCTATCAGAAATGCTGCCGAGTTGTGTGCGTGACTGAAGGATCACAGATCTAACATTCAGAACTTGAATGTCACCGAGTGTCATCTCAGACATCATACTTCTATCTTTAGCTAGCTAAATTGGCTCCCATGGTAGCTGGAGTCACCAAATTCAGCTCACATCTGCAGCTTTATTATTATTAATGTTATATCAATTAGTCACCTATCAACACAATCTTCAAGGCAATCTACAAATAATTAGATTTTAAAAATAGAAGCATTAAAGCATAGTGCAAGCAATTCAATACAATAATATACAACACCACTTTTTTTGCATACAAAAAAAAACACACCCAGAGAGACTCATAGAGCAGCATCTTTTTAGTGATATACACTTGCTAAGTGAGGCTTGTGTGCCCATTGCCTTTTTTTTTTGGAGGGGAGGTTGAACGAAGGAAGCTGTTCTCTAGTCTTTTGTGCTCCATCCCCAACCAACCCCCCATGCAGATAATAAGTCCTTAGAGGGGCCACTGCTTCTAGGCTCCTGGGGGGGGGAATTGGGTTGCTTTTTGTTTCTCTTCTCCTTGGATCTGAAACTAGCTGCTGCTTCATCATCTGAATTGCTTCCCTCCTGTCTCCCCACAAGTAAATAAAGGCAATAGGCAGCAGTGGCATTGCTTGGAGTGTGTGAAGGGGAGATGGGAGGGAGAAGGGCTATGGCAGGAGGGGCATGGCCACTGTGCACGGGGGCGTGGCTGCAGTGTATGGGGCACGTGGCTGGGGCACACAGGGGCATGGCCAAGGCATGCAGGGGCATGGCTACGGGGCGGGATACCCCAAAAACATTGCCATCCGGGGTGAATCCCTACACTTGTTCTAATGTTTGGTGTAAATCTCAGCCTTGAAGCCTGATACAATTTGAGAGCAGGTTATCAGAAAGTGTGTTTCCTCCTGTCTGTCCTTTGGGAGAGATCCTTCTCTCAGTCTTGACATTGTCAGAGTTATATCTGGCAGGGATACACAAGAAAACTTTCTCAGGGGCCATACCCAAATTCTGAACCTGTCTTCTGAGGAAGTTTTGGTTCAGGTCTCACTGTTATCCTTCCATCAGTAAGCAAAGACCTTTCTAGTCACATTGGCATTTTGGTAAGTTGGCCTGCTGTAGAAGGAGGTCTGCTGGCTACGCCTTCTATTATTGTGTTTTTCATTTGTTCCTTTTGTGTTAGGTTTTCATTATTTGTTTTTCATCTATACTCTCTTGCTGTTGGCCACCTTGAGAAGAATGTTGGCAGAAAGGCAAGGAATAAAGTATATAAAAAAACAACATCCTCCAAAGGTTAAAACTATAATGCAGCCTTGTCAAAGCAGGTGTTAACATAACAATTGCATCACGATTGAGATGATAGAGTATCAAGTGGTATACATGCATGTATGAACTGTACTGGGATAAAGCTATCAAGCTACACTGGACCATCAGAAGATTATACCAGACACAGAGCCCTCAGAATTCTGTGACGTGTAGACACTAGAACATGTAACAGAATATAAGTGTTTCATACATACCTGAATCGCAGGCCTGCCTAGTATCCACATACCAGAAAAGCCATTTACTATCAAATGACTGACTGAACAGATGTACATTCCTGTCAGTCAATTTTTGTTTACATCCACACTTGGTTTGCAACTGGTGCTTTGCGCTGACAGCCTTAGGTAGGCAACTATGTGACCTTGTGACCGTTCAGAGATGGCCCACACCGGCAAGCATCTGTCACATATCCAGCTGGGATAAAATAAGTCTGCGTCTCTGCAACTTGACTGGCTGATGATATTTGATCCAACATTTCTTCTCAGGTCACGCACATGCTGCAAGCTTGTTCTCTTCCTGTAGGGAGTGTAGAGGAATATATTTGATGAGACAGCACTGGCAATTCATACCTCAGTTGTTAGATTTATTGGACCATTGTCCAGAACTAATAAATCTTACAGGTTCAGGATATACATGACGCAGACATCTCTCTTGGCTGATAATTCTCTCCTGCATAAATATGTGGGGCAGCTACATCTTTTCTCCATGGTGTTGTTTTCTATGGCCTAATACAGTAACTGTTTTTGCCCTTAGGGAACCACCCAACTGGCAGCTGATGGTCATCACAGCAAATTTTTAAAGGGCAAAGGCTGAATTACTATTGGTTTATGTTCTTCATGGATAAAATAAATGAGTTTTGCTCAAAATTCTGCTTACTACTAGCATTGTCCTAGATTTAATAACTGAGTAGCAGTAGAATGATGCTTTGAGTCCCAGTGCATTATCCTGTCACACTCAGTTATGAGTGACTTTCAGCACATTCATCCCTCTTGTATATTTCCATGGTTTAGATGTAATACATACAGATAACAATATAGCAGATTGGTCAAATGATCATATATTTATCATATATATGTTCATGATAGGAGTTTTAGAAGCAGTCGCATAGGGACTTGGGGGCAAGGAGATGATTTGCCCCTGGCGGCAATGTTTTTGGGGTGTCCCAGCCCATAGCAATGCCCCTGTGTGCCCTGGCCATGTCCCCACGCACCACAGTTATGCCCTTGCACACGGTGGCCACACCCCTTGGTCCATAGCCCTGACTCCCTTCCACACACTCCAAGCTCTGCCACTGTTTAGAAGACATTCCTACTATTGTGAAATACCAAATGTGCATACACTTAAAATCTGCTAAGGTGTTACCACCTTTCCATGGTTGGTAGGACTGTGTGCTCCTAGGAGACAAGAGGATATGATGATGGTAGCAAGTCAGACTGTCTTTTGCTGAAAAGCCAGACTTTGGCCCTTTCCGCACCTTACCTTGTTCCAGAGCTGGGGTGTGGGGATTGTGCAAGCAGCCTCTGCCGAGAGGTTCTCCCTTCCCTGCTGCTTCAGCTCTGCTTGAGCTGCTTGCTTGCATGAGAGCCCCGCCTCTTCTTTCTGCAGTGCAGCCTGGGACCTTCCCAGGCTGCACTGGGGCAGGAAGTGTGACCGGCCCAGCTCCAGAGGCTCCGCACGCCAGGTAAGTGCGTGGGGGGCCTGGGAGCAATGTGCGATCGCACACCATTTTCAGCTTCTAGCTGAAAATGAAAACGTGTGTGATTGGCCCCTGCTGGCCCCTGGAGCATCGCGCGATTGTGAGTGTGTCGTGCAGATCGCTCCTCACAATCGCGCAACGCTCCAGACCCTCTTTCACATGGAAAATACCGTGCAAAAGGGGCCTTCATGTATCAAACACCTCAGCATGGCAAAGAGAAGCTACTGAGCAACAGCAGTGAAGAAGTGATGGTGACAAACTGGTGGAGGTTCTCTCGGAGACCATAACAGGTTTACTCTGGCTAAATCTTGTTAGTACATTACAGAAGGCTACAACAGTAAACCATTCCTAAATTTCTTTTATTTTGGAAACCTTATGATGAGATAATCCAAAATGTTCAGTACTGGAGCAAACTAAAAAAGTGAACTGCATTTTTTTCTCTTTCATTGGTCTGGATAAATTAAGAATGGGCTGAAGTCTGTTTGCTTTATTGTTAAATACTAACCAAACTCATCCATACTTCCTTAATTAACACAGTAACCAGAATGAACTTCTCCTTCAGTTTCTGTACTTATCTGGAGTTTGCAGAGCAGCTCTCTGATCCACAAATATGTACAGAAATATATACTTCAGACAAAAATGTGTAAATGTTTGTGCATAATTCCTTTTTTTAAAAAAAATACACAAACTAATGAGGAGACAGGGCAGAACAAATATGTGCTTCAAAGAGTATGAAAGTTAGAGGAACCAAGACAGATGCATCAATCCCTAATAGAAATGTGGGCTGGAATTCATGATTGCAGCTATGAATGCATAATCTAGAGCTACATATTCATAACTGATTTGTATTCACTATCCCTATGCGTTCAATAGTGTAGAGGATACATAGAGATGTCTTTCAAGTCTCTGAGTTACTAGGCAGCAGCCACTGAAAGTGACAAGGGTCAGTTGACTGGGATGCTGGAAACTGATGTTCCCACCTCCTCCCACAAGTGATTTCCAGTGCAAGGAGGTATTGCAACAGGGATCCTGCTTCTATCCCATTAACGGTTGCTTGTGGAATAGTGGTAGGAATACCAGTCTGCTGCATCTCAATTGATGGGAGAACAGAGTCCTCTTGCTCACAGCAGCTGCTGCTCAGCTTTGTGGGGTCAGGCTGAGAGACGCTGCTCAGCTATGCAACTAAGAATGCAGCTATGTAGCTGGTCTAGAATAATGGCCACTGTACATGTTGTAACTTGTTAAATGAAAAGAAAAATCCCTCTTTTTGTTGTTGTTTTTTTCACTCAGATGTATTTTAATTTTCAGAAATTGATTCCTTTGCCTCAGAAAGAGTAACTTTTTTCAGAACTTTGATATTGAAAGCTTACAACTGAAAAACAAAATGAAAAAAAGACCCATGTTTTTTAAAAGGTGGTCACAGAGAAATAGGGATGGAAAGAATATTTTTAAAAAATATTCAGAAAATAGTTGAAAAATGTGTTTATTTGGTTTGAGAATCCCTAATGAGAAGAATCCTGGACTGTCAAGAATATTTGCACTTCAGCATTTATTCTGTGCAAAAAAGTGTAGTATTTCTGTGCAGAAATATTATTGTCTGCATAGAAAATGCTGTTTCTTGTGCAGAAAATGTTGGTTTCTGTGGAAAACAATTGCATGAAAACTTTGTGCAGAACAAGCCCTAAACTATAAATAGTTTTTGAAAACAGCAGTTTTTGAAAGTGTTCTCATAGCAGGAAGGAACTGCTAAAATTACTCATTCCTTCCTCTAATAAGGTAATTCTCAAAGAACTGCATCCCTGTTATTCATCCATCTCAGCCTCTTCATTCATAAAATTCAGTATCCTTCCAATTCCAACTATCTTGGACCCTGCATTTTATCTTGTTGCTTACTTTAAGAAGGAAATTACTTTGGAATCACATCCTTACAACAAAAATCTGCATGTTTTCCAAAATACTAACCCATGTGAAGTCCTGGGAACTTCTTGATACAATTTCAGTGTTTGTATAAGTAGTAATCTCCATTAACATCCCAGGTAGCAACTTTTTATGACTCATAATAAAAAGCAATAAACTCAATCTATTGCAAAGCACTGGGTCAGATCCAAACTTACCAATCAATACTGTTTTAAGTTCCATTGATTTCAGTGGGTCCAATTTAAATATGGCTAAATCTATATTCATTATAAATTATGGATTCATCATTGGATTTATTTGTGCCTTCCACACTACACAGTTATAGCACTTTGATTCTGCTTTAAGTGCCATGGCTACATTCTACAGAATAATGGGATTTGTAGTTTAATGAGGCAGCAGACCTCTCTGCCAAGAATTCTACAGATCTGAAAAAATTACGGATAAAAATGTTACAGTTTCATAGTGTGAAAGAGACCCATCCATCTGGGTTAGATGAGATATATAAAATGTTATTCAGTGATGCCTGAAGTACAACCACTCATTCACAATGCAGTTTTATTTCCTCTGTAACAGCATCTCATGGGCCATAAGAAAGATTGGATTTCCACTTCCGAAGCTAAAGACAGAGATCTAACTTTGAAGGGTGGGATCCAACCTGAGAGTTCTCCTCCTTGACCTCACAGAAAGCTCCATAGCCTTTGCCAATCACATGCTGGAACTCCACATCAGAAGAAGTCAAAAGGACAAAAATCAAGGTTATGATGTGGTAGCCAACAGAGATTGGCCTTCCCATATTGCTGGCAGCAGTCTGGATGAGCCCTCAGTATGTCAGGTTCATTGATCTGCAATATTTGAATTGCTCAGCCAACCGTGCAAGTGACCACTGCCTCTTGTAGTCTCAGGTAGTCCTGAGAATACCTCTACAAAAGTCAAGAATAAAAACTTGTGTGGGCTGCTTCATCCATTTTTTCCCCTGCCACATTTTCTTCTTCAGGGTTCCCCAGACACCAATGAGGGTATCTGAGGCAAAAAGTCAGGCATTTCTCTGTTCCACATAGAGAGTGATTTTTCATGACATCGGTTTTTTTCAGACCTTGTCAGATCACAACTGAAAAGGTGTCTAGAGGGAAAAAAAGCTAAGATGGCCAAGAAAGCTCAGAGAAAAGAAGACAGACAAAAGGGAAACTTTATGTCCTAGTCTAACTCTGAAGTGACAAATCAAGTGCAGTTCTCAAAATTCCCAGTTGAACATTCATATTCCATTCTGTTTTTAGCTGATTTGCTGAGGGGAAGTAAATGGCATGGTATGGCATGTGAGTGGGTGATTGTATATACACCTATATCCATGTATATACATATGTAAAGAGGCTGTTTCCAGTGAGATACTGGGCCTCAGATACTGAGTTGTTTGAATTAGTAGACCAAACTTTTAAAAATTCTGCCAGCTTGCTTCACATGAGCCCCTTGAGACAGCCAAGGAAAAACAAAGACAGCATCAAGCAGCCCCAGGTTGCCAGCGGGAGAGTATTTTCAGCAAGATATAAAGCCACAGTGTTCACACACAGAAATACAGGAAAATACAGTCTTTCCCTGGTGAAATATCCAACACTTAAGAGCTCAAATGCATTCCCACTGATCCTCTGTGCTCTGCACAGTAGTTCTAGCTTGGCAAGAAAATGGAAAAGAAACAGTGGAAATAAAGTGTTTACAGACAGGGACCAGATCTTATCAAGCAAATTTGTTCAGAACAACAAGACAAAGGTAGAAAGAGGGGTGATACACAGTTCACAAGCAACCATATTTCTAAACCATAACCATCTACCGGGCAAACATGAAAGACTTAAAAAAATGCAAAAAAGTTTTTTCCAGTTCTTAAATATGTGTATATATATTATAAATTGTTGAAGATATTTTTGAAGCCACTAAAGGTAGCCAGAGCAAGGAAAAACTCCTTGAAAAATCCCTTTATGGTGAGGATTTAAAGCATGATTTCACTTATTAATGTTTTATATCACCTTTTTGAAAAGAGCTCAAGGCAAAGTACAGTTTTGGATCTCAACTCCCTTAACTTTAAATGGTACAATAAATGCAAGTTTCAAAAGGAGGAGGAGGAGTTCTTTTGCTTTATCCTTCAGTTTTATCCTTCAGAAACATATTTTAAATCATGAATCTTAAGAAACTTTTTGACATTAAAAACTACGAACAGTTATTTATTGCACATTAGATGAGAAACTGACACTGCAATCTTATGTATGCTTACATGAAAGGAACTCTTGTATTCAGTAGGGATTACATCCTCATAACTGTATTTGCACCTTAAGAAATGCTTGTAGGAAAGAGGAAGGTGAAACATAGGACTCTTTTCTTCTAGCACAGATATACCTTAAAATCATTTTCCCAAATGACAACTGCTTTTCTCATTAGCATTGCTTGCATTACCATCACACCTTAAGGGCAATTTTTGAACACAATTTACGAATAAATTACTTGGTGTTTTTAAATGAAATTGCCAATGAGCTTCTTCTGAGCTGAAAAAGAACCAGAAGCACCGTCCTAGTCCCCTGGCCAAAGGAGTTTGCCAAGCCACTGAGACCCAGTCCAGAAGCAGACAAACCAGTGCCACATTCAGTATAAAATAAATCTAAAGCTGTTTTGTTATTGTCTTCCTTCAGGTCATTTCCAATTTATGGTGACCCAAAAGTGAACCTATCACGGTGTTTACTTGGCAAGATTTCTCAGAGGGGTTAGCTGTTGCCTTCCTCTGAGGCTGAATGTGTAACTTGCCCAAAGCCACCACCCAGTGGGCTTCTATGGACAGCCGGAGATTTGAACCTTGGTCTCATGGGCCATTCCCACAAGGCATCACAGTCCCACTATGGGGACAGCACGGTAGTGGTCTGTGGTTGTGCTTAATGGAATAAATCTGTTAAGCACCTGCAATCACGCGATGCTCCTGTCTTTACCTGCCAAGTGGAAGGGCAGGAAGTGTGATAGCGGTGCTTTTCCCCCCAGCACAGTATGGGAAAGAGTCTGGCTGCACTGCAGAAGGCAGACGCGTGTCACTCATGCCCTCTTCCACAGGGAGCTGACTGGGTGTGGAGGGAAGCATTCCTGTTGCGCTCCCTCCCCAGCAAAGGTGCTGCTGGGATTATGACAGGAGGACGTTGGGATCAGGTAGGTTGCAGTAGTGGCCATGGAGTCCTATGCCATCATTCAAACCACTACGCATGCTAATCCTTCCAAGCCATCTGCTGTTAGGAAATAATTTCATGGCAGCAGTTCTCCAGCCAAGCTCAAAACAGTCTGCAGTCAATATCCAGTAGGGAAGAACAATAATGATGCAAGAATAAGCTTGTGACAAAGAATAACCAAGGCTATATCTATGGGAAGATGAGGAATTTCCCCCAGTAAGAATTCTGGCCTTCCAAAAAATATAATTTTTAGTGATCTCCACAGGAGCCCCTGATGTTTTTCTTATAGATGACTGTTGCAGTGTGTCTAGCTATAAGAAAATAACTGGATCCTTGGCTGCTCCTGCCCACGCTCTCCAACAATCAAAAAAGGGGCTGCAGCTGAGAAGTTGGGTTTAGGGGGTTGGATTGGAGGCTATCATAGCTTCCTCTCATAGCTATATCTCCCAATGTAAAACCATGGTCCTTATCTGTGATGTGGATGTAGTGTACCTTGATTTTAGTAAGAACTTTAGTAAGAACTTTGGCAAGGTCCCCCATGATATCCTTGCAAACAAGGTAGACAAAGCTACTGTTAGGTGGATTTGTAATTGGCTCACTAGCCAAATACAAAGGGTGTTCACCAATGTCTCCTCTTCACCCTGAAAAGAAGCGATTAGTGGGGTGCCACAGGGTTCTGTCCTGGCCCAGTGCTATTCAACATCTTTATCAATGATTTTGATGATGGAATAGAGGGCATGCTCATCAAATTTGCAGATGATACCAAATTAGGAGGGATAGCTGATACCTCAGAGGACAAATCAGAATTCAAAATGACCTTGAGAGATTGGAGAGCTGGATCAAAGCTAACAAAATGAATAACAGGGAGAAATGTAGGGTACTACTCTTAGGAAGAAAGAATGAAATGCACAAAAATAGGATGGGTGATACCTGGCTTGGAAACAGTATGTGTGAAAGGGATCTAGGGGGTCTTAGTCAACCACAAGCCAAATACGAGTCAGCAGTGTAATGTGGCAGCTAAAAAAGCAAATGCAATTTTGGGCTGCATCAGTAGGAGTATAGTGTCTGCTTTGGTTAGAGCTCAGCTGGAATACTGCAGGTAGTTCCGGGCATCACAGTTCAAGATGGATATTGACAAGCTGGAATGTGCCCAGAGGACAACCAAAATAGTGAAAGGTCTGGAAACCATGGCCTATGAGGAGCAGTTTAGGGAGCTGGGTATGTTTAGTTTGCAGAAGAGAAAATTAATAGGGGACATGATAGCCATGTTTAAATATTTGAAGGAGTGTCATGTTGAAGATGGAGCAAGCTTATTTTCTGCTGCTCCAGAGGCTAGGGCATGGAGCAGTGGATTCAAACCACAGGAAAAGAGATTTCTCTTAAACATCAGGAGGAGCTTCCTCATAGTATGAGCTGTTCAACAGTAGAACATGATCAGAGTGTGGTGGAGTCACCTTCTTTGGAGGGTTTTAAACAGAGGCTGAATGACCATTTTCTGGGGGTGCTTTGAGTATGTGTTCCTGCATGGCAGGAAATTGAACTCGACAGCCATTGTGATGTCTTCCAACTCCATGATTCTATGATCTCTAGAACATGCCAACTTTACTGATCTTAACAGTGGTAATTTCAGAAAAATGTTAAGGTGATCCAGAATACTAATATGGATTATGCTGATTTTTCAAACAACTTGAACCCAAGCCATGAGTGACTTCAGAGGTTATGAACAGCACTTTGAATTGGACCCAGAAACTTGATGGTGGCTAGAAATGCTGGTACAAGACTGGAGTTCTGCATTCAACATGCCTGTGCAGAACTAAGATCTATCTAGGCTGAAGTTTTTGGACTGTTTATTTTTAAACCACCTATTGCTAATGAGATAGGATAAGATTTCTAGAGCAGTACTGGATTTGGCTTGTTTCACATGGATAATTTTAACTCTCTCCTCTTAAACTCCTCTGCAGTGAGCAGGTTCCAAAAATTCCAAAAATTGTAATTCTACATACAAATGCTTTCTAGCTGAACTGCATGACACATCTTATTGATGAGTAAAATGAGAGAGAGCTCTAAAAGGCAGTGCATAAAGGAACACTATACCTCCTGTCACTGAGGCCACCCACTGGATCTCAAGATCGTGGCTTGCTTTCGTGACTCATGTCATAAAACAGATAAGTGACAGGGTATATAATGCAGTTACTATATGAAATCACACCAGTAGGTCTCCAATTATCCTATATATATACTGAAGCCAGTTCTGGGCACCACATACAAATTATTAGTGGGTAGCTTCTTCACTTTTTCCTTCCTTTCTTTCTTTTTTCTTTTTACTCTTCCAGCATTATGTGCAAAGTCAACTAAGTAACGATCCTGTTCTATAATTCCAGAGGGCAGTACTGGATGTTGTTTCAGCCATTTATAACCATCTTACAAGAAAATGAATGGGCTTTTTTTTTTTAAAGGAGGGATTTCACTTTAGTTAGCATTGACGTTCAACCATGGAATAAAGAGACCAGACATAAAGTTGGGTTACCTAAGGGTCACTTTATTTTGATCTGTTTTATTTAAATTGTGTTAACCTGAAAGAAACCGGGGGGAAGGGGGCAACATGACAGGTCCAACTGATGCCAGAATCACTACATGATGACCAGCTCAGCGTCCCCATGAATGATAACACCTCAGACGCAGGGTCAATCCGAATTGCTTTGGTTGCTCCCCAGTCCAGCATCTTGAAAGGTAATCCAAGGACTCCCACCCAAGTGACAATCTTATTCCCAAGTTAACCTCAAGGGTAGCCTCCTTCACTGAACCCCCTGGGATGCAGGGCCCTAAAGAGGTGATTCCAGAGCCCTACCCTACACCAAACGGGTGCCAATATGATACATATAGGGGGTGAACTGCTTCACTGTCTCCTTTACCCCTATCACGTGTCTTGATTTGGTGCTTAGCACCAATGAAACATAAGATTCTGGTCTCATTCCACAGAAACCGTCAAAAGCTTACCTTCCCCTGCAGCGACGTTCATCACGCAAGTCCAGGTAGGTATTCTGCAGAAAAGTCAGACAAAATGAAGAGTCCAATATAGTTGAAAGCCAGCATGGTGTAGTGGTCTGAGCATTCAACTATGACCCTGGAGACCAGAGTTCAGTTCCTCACTCAGCCATGGAAACTGACTGAGTAGCCATGAGCACATCACACATACTCTCAGACCCAGAAAACCCTGTGATAGGTGCACCTTAGAGACACCATAAGTTGGAAATGATTTGAAGGCATATTGCAACAACAGCAACAACAACAACAACAACAACAGCCAAGATAGGTGGGATGGGAAGCAAATTGAAGTTTATGAAACTAAGAAGCTGAGATGGATAAATAATAGGGGATGCATTTCTTCACAAATCTTCTTCTGAGTAGGAGCAATGAGACAGTTTAGAACTTTCTTCTTGCAGCTTTTCACAACTGCACTATTTTCAAAGACTATTCACAGGTTAGGATCATGCTGTCCCAAATTTCCAGATAGTATTCTTGCACAGAAAGCAGTAATTTTTGCACAGGAAAAAGAATTTTCTACGTAGAGAACAGTGTTTCATTATTTTCTGCACAGAACTGTTTCTTGCGCAGAACTGCTTTCTCTGCAAACCAACAACATGCAAACATTGTACAGAACAGGTCCTGAAATCTGAAGACATTTGTTAGTGCTGAATTTTTTTTGTCAGGGTTTTTAAATTGGAGGAACATCTGTTTGAATATTTTTGAATAATCTTCTCATCTCTGATGAGCAAGCTTCCAAAATCATTCAAAGAATAATGGTTGGTTCAGGTGTTTCCTACACACCCTGGTGATGAAGAGACATCTTCACAGTTACAGGTATCACTTTATGTAGTTCTGAATCTGTGGGAATCTGCTGTCACTCACACAGTATTATCAGGAAGGAGAGATGTAAAAGATACTTGCACATTTTTTAATTTTTGGCAAAGAAAGGGTGCCACAACACTTCAGGACATCTGTTACCCTGTACGTTGGGGGTCCCGGGAGGGGCGTCCAAATAACCAAACAACAACACAAGATGGGGAAATTAAGCTCGAGCACTCTCTTAAGCTAACGAGAGGCAGGGTAACTTTAGCTAGGATCTTTTACCCTATGTCTACGGCTTTAGGTCAGAGAGTGTAGTCAGACAAGGTTTTAAAGTAACAAAAATAACATTTATTGAGGACAAACAACATAAAAGACACAACATGCACACAGCTAACTAGAAATAGAAATGGAGAGCTTTGGGGGAATGGGTAATACGACACCTGGTCTCGTAGTCCTGGAGAGAAGAGGAGGTTGCAGGGGAAGAAACTCGGCGCGGTTTACTGAGGGGAGCTCACTGGACAAACCGACAGCAAAGCTGGATGAAACTCAGGAGTGATCCAAGGAAGACTAAAAAATGGGGACCTTTTATAGGGAGGATTTTACCTACAGGTCATGCCATGCTCTGTGAGAACAAAGGAAATTTGGAGCTGGACAAAGGAGTTGGAAAAGGTCAAGTTTTACATGATGAGCTTAGCGCTCGATAACAATAGTATGGCCAGTATGCAAATGGCTCAACATAAAGAAATGGCTCGGCACTTGGCTGTGTGTCTTTGTGTAGATTCGCGCTGAGCAAGGCTGGTTGGCAAGAAGGTTTTTCCCTGAAGCTTTGGAGAGGCTTAAGTTGCCTGCCTTAATGAAGTTTGGAATGTACAATCCTTAACGGCCGCGCCCAATACGTGCTTGTCCAGTGGACCTCCGCAAACACATGGAGTAGGGTAGCAGAGAAAGGTCAAGCAAAGGCCAAATTATTTGATATCAAAAGGATATCTAGTGCTCTCACCAGACATATCATAACCATAGTAACACATCCCATTGAGAAAGCGGTCAGTCTCCATGAGATTTTCTGCATTTTAGAATATTTTGCAAAAAAAATAATATTTTTTTTTAAATTTTTATAAAAGACACACACACCAAAAACTTGTATGACTTGCTACATTACATAATTTTGCATACACTCTTTAAGAAGAGTGTATGCCAAGTTGGTCACCGGTAGACCTAAAACTGACCATATAACACCAATTTTAAAGTCTCTTCATTGGCTGCCCATTAGTTTCTGGGCACAGTACAAGGTGTTTGTTATTACCTTTAAAGCCCTTCATGGCTTAGGGCCAGCCTACCTGCAGGATTGCCTTCTCCCATATAATCCGCCCAACACACTAAAGTCCTCTGGGAGGAATTTACTGCAGCCAGTCAGATCTAGGTTGGCTGCGGTTACCCAGAGGACCTTGTCTTCTATCACTCCCAAGCTATGGAATGGCCTGCCAGAGGAGACCTGGCATATTACCAGTCTTGACTGCTTTAAAAAAGCAGTCAAGACTGATCTGTTCCGACAGGCCTTCCAAGACTAGCATTTCCATTGCCTCCCATCAATTGTCTTGCTCTTTTGTTAATAGTTAATTGATGGACTGCTAATTGTTGTGTGTTTTAAGGGGTTGGTTTAGGTGGGTTGGTGAGTGGGGAGGATTGGGTATGTTTTTAATGTTTTTTAATGTATTTAATGTATTTTATGTTGTTCGCCACCTCAATCCATGTGGAGAGGCGGGATAGAAATTATTATTATTATTATTATTATTATTATTATTATTATTATTATTATTATTATTATTATTGAAACCCCTTTGCTGAATTGTGAAGATGCATTTGCAGGACACCTGCAAGAATGTCCAATGTGCATTGGTGCATATCAGGACTAATGTGATATGCATCCAGACAGACATGGTGCACATCAGGACCAATGCATATCTGTCCCATTGTGCATCAGCCCCGCCGTGCATTTGGCACCAATACATACTGGGCATTTTGCTGGTTCTGTTATGTAGTTATATAGGACATTATGGAACTGCAGCATTCTAACCTCTGCCTGTGAAAGTCCACTTTCAAAGATGTTAGGCCCCCGACAGAATTCCAGCTGCCATTTTCTGCACAGAAACATTGGCCATTTCCGCAGTGCTATTATTCCACTTTCAACATCCTATGGAATCCTCGAGTTTGCAGTTTAGGGAGGAGCATTTAGAATTCTCAGCCAGGGAGCTGTTTGGCCTCAGTAAACTACAATTCCCAAATTCCAAAGGATGTTGACTGTGGAATAAGAGCACTACAACAGTGTAGTGTGGAAATAGACACTATTTTTTACCTAAGAAATGGTGTGGGTTTTTTTTCAAAAACAGTACCAAAATGCTACAAATAATCAAAAATTTGCAAAACTGCTAGTGGTTTTATCCAGAAGAGAGAAAACTTTTGAGACTATATGTTCTTGCACGAAAGAAGAAAGTAAGTTCACATTCCTACAGTGTGGTATCTGTAACTATATATGTCAAGTCAGACATTATTTCCATCCTGTGACTAATATTAACCTTCATAATAGCTAATACACACAGAGGTGGATGGGTACGTTTTGTGATACAGGAGCTCATCACGGCCATACTCCCAAGAACAGCACTTCCCTTTTTTTCAGTACAACTTCCAAAACCTCCCAGCTAGCATGACAGGTGGTTGAGGGGTATCCAGAACTGCAGTACAAAGAATTATTACACAGTCTTCCCTTCACATTCACTAGGGTTAGGGGCACAGGACCCCTGTGAAAGTGGAAAAACCATGAATAACTCTAGGCCCTTCCAAACCATATTTAACACATAAAAAGTATGATCACCATATTCAACCCACCGTGGATTCCTCTGAGGTATCAGTGTTCCTTCACAAGGCAGAAGGATGTGACTGGTGGGATTTACTGCCACTTCTACCCCACATAATTTTTAATAGGGACTTACAAGCTTCAGTCGCAGTTTCTCAGTCTCACGAGGCTTGCAGTCCCTATTAAAAATGGAATAGAGAAGCAGCAGAGGTGCCAGCAAATAATCCATGAATAATCAAATCCACAAAAGTGAAATCCTCAAATGTGGAAGGATGACTGTATAGATATAAACTCTGCCCACAGCCCTTAGTCGTGCCATGGGTAACTATATAATTAAATCACAGTTTTACAAGCAGAGTTCTGATAATGCAATAGAATTCTGGATTTCCCTCCTCTCTTTCTCTCTTCTGCAATCCCCTAATTCTCTCTGTAGGGGTTCCCCAACCCTCCACATCAGATTTACAATGAAACTAGAGAGGTTGAGAAAGGGATAGTGAATTTATTCAGTTGACAGATGCTGTTCTGTAAGTGGGCAGACAGACTGGATGCAAACCTAAGTATCTCTAGAGCAGTGTCTTATCTTACAGAATATAGCAACTCGCAATTAGGGGAGGGGTATTTAGAATTCTCAGTGAGAGAGCTCTAATGACTCACAAACTGCAAATTCAGGGATTGCATAGGATGTTGACCTGGCAGTTAAAGAGGAATCATAGAGTTACAATTGTGTAGTGTGAAAGGGCCTCAGGGGTGGGACTGGTGTGGCTCTCCAAATATTGAATTGCAGCTCTCAGCACTCTTCACTGTTGACTAAGCTGCTGGTAATTGCAGTTCAACAACATCCAGACATCATACTATTCCCACTTCCACTCTAGAGAGATACTCTGGTTTTCTACTATTTTTATTAAAAGGTTATAATACTTTGGTTAATCATCCCATCACAAAACAACCACATGAAATCTTACCACCAAGTTTGCAGGGTAGACTTGCAACCCAATGCATAGTTACTTGGGAGTAAGCTCCACTGAACCCAGTAGTCTTGACTCTTGATTGCATGGGTTGAATTTATGCAGCACAATGTGACACAATGAACTTTTAAAAAAAGATTTTAAAGCAAGATGAAATTAAATCTTAAGTTTGTTTGTTAAAAACACAAGCAGCCTTGCAAAGATTAGGGTTTTTTTTTAACTGCTAGTATAAAATAGGAACCTCACCAAAGGGTACCAACAACTCCAGACAGGATTTAGCACGTTTAGATACACCATGAGAAAACCACCTGAATCATCTGACTTTCTGAATAATGAATACATTTAAATGGATAGAGGTTGTCACATCCTTGTGACTGGGACTTCAAAACCATTACTAACAGCAGTCCTAAAAAACAGAACTTACATCTTTAAAGAATTTTTTACCTAACATTTTAAATTAGGTCCTACATTTGTGAGTTTGACCTTCGCAAATTTGATTATCTGCAAGGCACCCACTTGCTTCCCCCTCATTCTCCCCCTCCCATTTACTTGCCTTTTGTGCGGAGTGATGGTGGAAGCAAGACACGGATGCCCAGGCAAAACACAAGTGAATGCGGGGGGGAGAGGCACACGTGCACCTTCTCTGCGTGCAGAGCTGTCCCCTTCCATTTGCTTGCCTATTGACCGGGCACAGAGAAGGAAGGCATGCACACCTGGGCAAAAGGCAAGGGAATGGGAGGAAGGCACATGCACATCTTCTCTGTACACAGAGCTTCCTCCTTCCATTTGCTTGCCTTTTGCCCTGGTGTGGAGAAAAAAGACACACACACCCAGGTGAAAGGCAAGGGAATGGGAGAGAGAGTATTCACTTGGGTGGGGGGTGTTATTTATGTTTTGTTTTTTTTTATTAAACGTAGCTAATTCAATGTTCATTAATTTAAATGAATCTGCTCTTATGTGTGAACAAATCTTCATCCAGCCAAATATCTAGGGCAACCTCCCACAACATGATGCCGTGTGATGTGTTGGACTACAACTCTTTTTATTCCTCAACATAATTCCTCAAGATGGCTGAGGGGATTGTGAGAAATGCAGGCCCTTTTCGCATGGGCTTTCTGTCGAGCGAGAACCCCCTGAGCCTCGCGGGAGTGGGAGCGTCGCTCTGCACGACGCACTCCCACTTCCGCAGCGCTCACAGGGTTGATGCTGTGCGAGTGCGTATTTTTTTTATTTTCGGCTGGAACCGAAAATAAACGGCACTAGCACAAGGCTCCTGGCGGCACCTTGCACTTACCGAAGTGCAGAGCGCCGTCGCAGGCAAGCCTGTCGCGCTTCCTCCCCGCTTCCGCCCCCAGCACCGCCTACAGCTCCCAGGGAGCGCCGCGGAAGCTGAGGGCGTGGCTGAAGAGCACCCGTCGCAGGAAAAGACGCCAGGTGCAGTAAGGAGGCGGGGGAAGCAGCGGCGTTTCAGAAGACGGTTGTCGCGCGAGCCACCCTCCTCCGTCGCGCAAGCGCCAGCGCTGCGAAAAGGGCCGCAGTTAGGAATGTCTAAAGAGCACTAGGTTGAGGGAAAATGGATTAACATCTTTACTGTAAAATGGCTACTAGATTTATGTGGATATATCTTCCACTTATTTTAATTGGCTTACGAGAAATGCAGAACTTTCGAATCTTGAGAGAGCTAAGTTTCAAAAAGCAGCAAAGAAGCCATGGAGGCTGAGAAGGTAATGATTGCAAGACTAAATCAGATCCTTACTTATGGGAATCCAGGTGAGATCATATAATGAGCTACTTGAAATGGTAGGAATGGCCAGTACAAGAGCTAAATGAAGCAGAATGGATCAAAGCCTGACAGGCTCTTTATGTGCTAGGCAACTCATTAATATCCCTTATTAGTATTTCCAGTACATTGCAAACATGCTACTAGATTATTTATGTGCTTTATAATGTGGGCCATTTGTAGAAAACAAATGTCTGCGATTAGGCATTATGAACCATAAACTGTGGCCCACAAAATAAAAAGACTGCAGCTGGTATCTTCCCAATTGTTATTCAGCCCATCTCTCTGGCCCTAATGTTGTGCTTTCATTAATTTTTCTATTAACATTCCCCATCAATGTGATTAAAGATTCATTAATCTGAAGCAAAGGATAAAAGTGAAATAAAGATTGGATCAAATCTATTTCATGCATTCTGATTAGAGTAGAATATTTAGACTTTATAGACATGCTGCTACAGCCATAAAACAGATATGTGTGCAATGGATTTGTTGCTGTTCTAGTATGTCATGCCCAACAGAACAGAATTAAACCTCCACTTTAGCTTGATTTCCAACTATATTTCTGGACTTTGCTCAACTACTTCAATGCAATTTATAATTGCATACACTGTGGGCCTGCCTGCCTTCATTCCTTCTGTTTGAGAGAAGTTAAGTTCTAGCACTCCTTTACTGCAGCAGTTCTTTGGACCTGTATTTTGCAGTAAGACCCCATGAACTCAATGGGTTTACTCATAGCTAAACAGGGTCAAATTGGATTCCATTGATTACTTTTGTTTGTATTGGGGAGGAGATCTCTAAGGGTCTAATACATTCAAATTATTTGTTCAAATCAGAATGTCCTATCAACTCATTCTCAGCTGAAGATCATGCTGCACATTACAATTAATGTGCAGCATGCAGCTTTACATCTGATTTTGTTAAAGAAATTGAAGCCACAGAGGGCAATTGGTGGAAGATTACAGCATATAGGAAAGGACATACTGGGATGAAGGTTTTACCCCTTCCTTCCCCCAGAAAGGGTATCTAAAAGTCAGTGCACAACACAAATTTAAGAACAAACTTTTTTAAAAGTTTTTTTTTAGCACCTATGAGAACTTTCTTGCCTAATGTTCCAAATCATGTGCTAGTCAAGAGTGGCTGATAGATCTATTGCTGCAGGGACTGAAAGTTTATTCTCAGTTTCACAGCTGCTTTTCTTGCAGTTGTTCCAGGTTGTATGGGAGGGGTCCTTGCCACCGTTTTTCACACTGTGACTCACTGTAGAAAGAGGACTGGACACATAATCTTTCATCATCCAGTGCTTCTGAACTCCTTGGTTGGTGTGATTTCCTAGCTTCTAAGGGTGGGTTTGGGGGTGGTTGAATTGAGAGACATAGAGGCTTTTCGCACATTACCCATTTGCGCTGCTGAGGGGGGGGGTCTCGCGTGAAAAGCCTCAACCGGAACACTGCCGCTTTCCCGCTCCTTCGTCCTGCAGCTTGCTTCCTGGTAGCGCGACCGTCGCGCTAGGACCCCGCCCCTTCCTTCCACAATGCAGTCTGGGAGCTGTAGGCTGTGCTGGGGGAGGAAGAGCTACCGGCCCGCTCATCCAATGCACCGCATGGCAGGTAAGTGCGCAAGGGGCCCGGGAGCATTGCACAACTGCACAGTATTTTCGGCTCCCAGTTAAAAATCATAAAATGCGCGCACGTCCCGCATTAGGCTCATGAGCGTCGCGTGAATGGGAGTGTGTCGTATGGACCAACGCTCCCATTCACGCGACGCTCAAGGGGCCCTCTCGCAACAGAAACTGCATGCGAAAAGGGCCATAGCTATGATGACAGAGGTCCTTCAGTAACTACCTAGTCGCTATTTCAACAGTATTGCCATGGTCATAACTTGTCTTCCAACCTACTTTACTAGGCATCAACTGGATGGGGTGAATGAAGGCCATTCTGTCAATGATCAGACATGGCTGAATGATGCTTCCATCAGGTTTGGGGATGTCATGCCAGGAGAAGTTACTTAGGGGCTTTCCACACTACACTGTTATATCTCTTTGGCATCAGTAAACTACAAACCTCAATATACTTCTATTCGGTCCAATAAAAACAGAAAAGGTATTAAGGGAAATGACTGCAAGACAAATGCAATTCAATGACTGGGTAGTGTGAAAAGGCTTTAGATTAGAACCATGGCTCACTTGGCTGGTACTCTGAGGCCAGAAGCCTGCTGGTGCACTATTCTAGTAGTTAGATTTTCTCATCAGGGAGCATCAGAAGACAAACAAAATCTGTCAGCCTTTTCCCTCCTGCTGCTACTGCCATCTATCATGGCTTAGTTACACCAGTGTAGTTCATCAATAGAATTCTGGCCTGAATCTCAACACTAGAGAGACTGGCCGCTTACATATCACCAAAAAGAGGACACAAGGTGAGACAGATTTCCATATTTGTATGTTCATTTGTGTCTTGGAAATAACAGTCCTAATGAAAATAGAAACACAATCCATCTCACCATTGTGATGAAGAGCAGGTGTAATATGGAATGTCCAGATAGATACTAATGGATACTAAAAGTTGAAGAGAAACACCAAGACCCTTGCTGCTTCCCTATCTTATGGTTCTTTGTCTCTGAACTGGATGTGGGCAGGAAAACACTTCAAAGAGTGGACGCTTTGAAACAAAGTACTAGATCAGTTTCAGTTCACATCCTAAGGGTGAAAAACCATGAGATTTTGTTGAAATCATAGAGTTGGAAGAGACCACAGGGGCCATCCAGTCCAACCCCCAATCAGAACCAAATCAGGTTCTAAAAAGGGTGCCTCAAGCCTACATGGTTTCATAAGAAGTGTTGGTCCTGGTTTGTCTCTTTCTACTCCCAAATTGCAATTATGACTCAGTAAAGCAACCACTCTACTAATAGTATGCCATGTATAGAATAGTGATGTAGATATATATGGCTTGCATTACTTATACTTAGGTTTGATTAATATTTTATTACAAGCAATAGACTACAGTGTAATTGGTGCAGAGATATGTGTCAATAACCATCAGTCTAACTATAATAGAGGAATATAGTGTAGTTGAGCTGGGACCTTTTGATAGCTACAGTTTTGAAATACAATTGATTGAAAATTCGAGTTGTTTATGGTTCTCTGGTGAAGGACTAAAGTCAACATAGTTCAAAATCAGTGTTTAATTATAGAGTGATGTTGTCCTTGAGTCTGAAAGGAATGAAGAAGGAAAAGGAAGACAACAGAACAATTACCAGCACTTTGGAGAGAAAGCCAACTATGGGACTACGAATTCCATCTCCACTTGGCATTTAAGAGGAGAATGATTATGTGCAAGTCAGAAGAAGAATTTCATAGAAATTATTCCCCATGTTGTAAGTGCAGTGTGTGAATATACCAAATGCCTCAGGGTTTTATTGTTTTCCTTTGTGTGATATGAAATAAATGCAGCTGGTTCCAAGAGGACACCTGCCCAGCTGAATGTGCAGCCACCCAGGAGCAGATTCCATTCACAGTTGCTGTTCTGGAGTGCAACCATCATCAGTTTTGCCAAGGTCATTTTTAATGCTTGTCACTTAGCTGAGTTTTGTGTGGGGCCCACCACTTCCTATTGTTAGAGTAAATTGAACTGGGAAGATTCAAGGCTTTTAAAGTTGATTGGCATAGGCTGAGATTTAGAGGTACTCCTGTTTTTGTTGAGATTGATTGCTTTTCTGCATAAGGCTGACCTAAAATTCAACCTCCAATCTGATGTTTCCTGACAATGTACTCCTACTGCAAAACTGGGGGCCAATTTTCTATAGATTTCTTGGAGAGGGAGAAATTTTGGCAATATTTTCAACAGGTTTCCAATTAAGTTGCTTACCCTTAAGACATAGGTGAGTGCTTTCTGCATTTTCCTGCTTTTAAAGCTTTTTTACAGGCCCCCAAATCTCCCACAGTGGCATAACATACTTGCCTGGGCTTCCCACCAGCTGAATTTTCCAGAATGCTTTGGTATTGTTGTTGATTTGGCAAGTGTTCTTTTTGTATCACTGTCAGTCAAAAGCAAATTGATGAAATAGCATGTCCAGCTCATTGATTAAATGAACTGAGCTTTGAAGGTTGTCACAGAAGTTTTATCAAGTGAATCTAGGAAGAGGTCCAGCTAACTTGACTAAAAGACATGTAATAGCTTTGCTGGAAAAGCAGCTCTGGCAGAGGGATTCACTCTAATGTTAATCTTCATGATCAGTACCCTCACAGGTAGGCCTGACTATGATTTGGTGGACTAAGTATGAGCTCACCGCTCCTGCTTGCCCTGTTTCGTTCCTCCTCGCTCCCTTGTTTCTTGAATTCAAGCTCTTCATAAACACTTTGTGGTTAAATCAAATGACAATTTGCCATGTATCCACTGTAATAACCTGAGTTGAGTAACCTCTCCAACACATAATTGCAAACTATAGTTTGATGTTGGCTTACAATCCTGATCTGGAGGTCTTGGTTAAACCAGTTTGGCATTAATAGCAAATTGTCAAGCCATGAGGCATTATCTTAACCTGAACATAAGAGTGAAGGAGCATTTGGTGTGGAAGAACAGGAAAGTGATATCTGAATATCTGAATGCAGTCCAGACCTGAAAAAGACATCCTAAAGCCCTAAACTGTGTCAAGTTTACACATCAACCTCTCATTCCCTAACTTATACATTTTGTACATGATTTCCCCAAACAATGAATTTCTGTACATGGGTTCATTCACATTACATTATTATAGTACTATTTTCCACTTTAACTGCAAACTAAAAATCCAAGGATTCATAGGATGAAACCCTAGCAGTTGAAGAGAAATAACAGTGTTATAATTATGTAGCATGATTTGACCTCTGATCTTTGGCAAATATTTTGATTGTTGTGGAAGTTGGAAATCTCTACCAGCAATACACAATGACCAAACCCCATCCTCAAATCTATCTTGACCTGCTGCAGCCCCCTCAACAAGATCATTAACTAGCTAATGAGGGGTATGGTGGTGGTAGTGTCAGAGAAGCATCCAGCTATGCACCTATAGCGGAGGAACAGCTATGAGACATCATCTAGGACCTTCTGGGGTTCTTCTGAGGACCAAGTGGATGATGTCACTGCTCTGCATTCAGCTATAGTAATATAGCTGGATGCTTTTCTACATTCTCCACCAGCTAGTAAGTGGCCATGTCAAAGAAGTACAGAAGGCAAGAGGGAGTCTATTATAGAGCGATGATTCCACTTTCAACCTCCTATGGAATCCTGGGGTATGCAGTTTCAGGAGGGGCAATCTGGCCCCTCCTGAAACTGCAAACCCCACGATTCCATAGGAGGTTGAAAGTGGAATCATCATGCTATAACAGACTCGTGCGGAAATGGCCAGAGTTTGGAAGAGGGGAGGGAAGAGATCTGGCATAGTTCTGCCTGGTGGAACTTTAAACTGTATATCCCTGGCCTACCTACCCACCCACCCAGTTATTTCTTTTTTGTAAAGGAACTGTTCAATAACAGATCACATCCAAAAAAGCAATAACTATATTGCTATGTGTGCACCAAGAGTTGCCAGAAGTCAAAAGATACAGTGTTTGTCCCAACTTAAGTAGGAGAAAGGCATTTGGAAATCAGGAAAGGTCATGATTACTCATTTCTCTCTAACAGGTGTTTCCCGTGATAAAGATGTCTGTGGGTCATAGTGATTTCACCCATTTGAAATGGTCAAATGTAATTTAGGGCTATAAGGCAACTCTTGCATAGTCACCAAGAGATATGCTACTATTTGGGTCCATTCTGAAACACAATCAATACTGATGGAAATAGAAAATATTTCTTCATAGTCCCCTAGTAAATGAAGAAATATTTTTAAACCCAAGGAAAATATTTTCTTGTCATTGGCTGTAACTTATTTTCCCCTGATAGCAAATTAGTAGGTTTTGGGAAAGTGCATATATATCTACATCTGTATATGAAAACTTGAATGTATTTTTATTTGATGTTTGTCTTTTCATACCCTCATTGTGATATATTTCTGTGACAATGCATTAAGACAACGGGAATATCACAAAGCACTTCCTGAGTAAAGTACTTCCTGAATTAAATAAAAATCAAAAAAGGAAGGGGGACTCTACAAAGAGTTGCATGTGGGCAGGCTTTTCACTTGAGTCCAATTAAAGTCAATGAAATTCTGCTAATCCACCCACGTAGTAGCAATTTTGGGATTTCAATCAAAGCTCCTTACCTGTATTTTCTGTGTTTTTTAAACATCGTAAGTTAAGTCTATCAACATTTCTGCATCAGTGCTTGAGTGAGGTAATGTTCTGGGTGAAGTTGAATAATAACAATATAGTGGTCACATTGACAGGTAGTTATCCATCCACCTTCCAGAGCAAGTGATATTCAACTTGTTCTGGAAGGTTTTGAACCCACCCGGAGGATTCACTCTCAGAGATGTTTACTCATCCAGTCGTATCATTAGAGGTTCATTCAAGTGAGCACAGTAGCTAAAAATGCTTTCCATCAGCTCATGCTGATATGCCAGTTCCAACCACTCCTGAATGGAGACTGCTTAAACATAGGTATCCATGCTCCAGTAACCTCCTGGGCAAACACAATGTGTAGATGGGACCTCCTTTTAAAACTGTAAACTGCAGATGATCCAAAGTAGAGCTGCAAGATCAGGCAGGATGGCTACAGGCATTATAATCATAATACCCAGATGTTTTGCCAGTTTCACTAGCTTCCAATCCAACTCTGGGACTGCTGGTAATTTTAACTTTTGAAGTCTTTACTATAGGAGTGGGCAGCTGGTAGACATGACACACATGTGCCCTCCAATCAAGTGCCCACAGGACATGTCTTCTCATGGTACAAAGGTACCCCCCCATTGGCCCCATTTGTTACCATTTGTTACCCCATTTGTTACCATAAAATCAGCAATGGTACCACCACCATCAATAAAGCTTGATCCAAAACACCTTGAATTCATTGTAAATGCTAATTTATTTGGTACAGTTTTTGCTAGACTGTGGTGTCAAACTCAGGAAAAGAGATCTTTTTCTTGTTTGACAAATTCAGCAGTGTTATTTGTCACTGAACTTTGATGGCATGGTAGCTGTGTGGAAACTGACTCCTAGACCTACCAAAGTTGCCCATTGGATGGTGATGGCATCTATTCAAGTAAGTAGAAAATTATCATCTTTTGGTCAATTTGAATCTTTTCCCCCACTTTTTATAAACTGAATTTTGATGCTGTGTATAAACTAACACTGGACAAACAGGTGTTAACACAAAAGGAGATGTGGCAGTTCTGTGAACACATACTGCCTCACAAGAATGTCTTGTTATTGCTGCTAGTTCATAAACTTGTCAGACATGGCTGGCTAATATTTTATACTATTCATTATTAGCAAAAGAAAAGGAGGGAGGGAGAATTCTGAGTTCCCCCACTTGTTTGCATTGAGATGATGATGGCTGTAAAGGAAATCTGTCTTCTACCAAGTCTTGAAGGACCACATTAATTCTCCCTTTAACCTGGCAACTGATTTATTGACAATGTGGCAAAATAATTAGCAGGGGACTCAACTTAGGGTTGCTTTGGTAGTAAAACAGTATTCAATCTGTTTCCATTAAGCAAGACCAATTACATGCTTACATACTGAAACTAGCCAGAACAGATAATCATGTCCCCTGACCTTGATATTGTTTTGCTACCTTTGCCCCAAGATATACATAACATGAACACTGGGAAAACCCCATGTCCGGAGACATTTCCAGAACACTGGTGATGTGCTAAAATTTATCTAGACTCTTTAGAAGCAGAATAGGTCAATCAAGCATCTAAGGGGTGAAATGAATTTGCATGGAAATGTGCGCAGTCAGACCTCAGTGTCTGCTTCTTCAGCTAAATGGCTTCAATTTCTTCCAATGACAGTGGCACAAAAGCTTAACTCTTCCACTTCCCATTGCTATTCTACTGCAGTCTCTTGTCCATCTGTTCCCCCTGCCCATCAGTTCCAGATAGTCCTGAGATAAACACAACTCTGGAACCTAGCCTGGCCTTCGAAATGTAAAGAGGAGAGAGCATTTTCAAGCTTACCTCAGCTTAACCCAGAAATGGCAAAAGTACCCCTCTCCCAGTCACTGTAGGAACACTTATCCTTTCTCTTCCATCCTCGGCAATTCTCTAGCATGTGTATTGTTAGCAGCATGCTAGAATGTGAAGAAGGCCTGTGGAAACAATCCTGGCCGTTTCTAGAGACAATTGAGCCCCTGGAAGTGAAAAGCCTTGGAAGTGAAAGAAAATATAATTTGGCCTCACAAGTGAAAGAAAATGAAGAGGAAAATGGTTTTATGAGCCCTCAGACTATTCTTTATCAAATCCATTGCTACTTCAAAATCTTACACTGTATTACAAGAGAGCCTTCATCCAGGTTTCAAACAATGGATTCATAATTTGGTGGGCAAGCTGCCAACTGTGGAGGCCATAACATAAGCCCTATTCAAGCTTTCCAAGCTGTTTTAATTAAACATGGGAAGAAGATTCCTGTCCCCTTCAGTGACACTCTCCTCACATGGACAGAAATAGTTTGGACTGAAAGGTCCTTCATATAACAGTCAGCCTCCATATCTTCAGGAACAGGTGTGCTTTAGATTGCCATTTATCCTCACCAGAAAACAACATGAGACAAAGTGAGGCTACAACGCTTCTCTCTTTGTATGTTTACTGAAAACAGTTTAGAAGCATCTGAATAGTTTTCCAAAGGCCCCGGAGTCCTCATGTCTTCACTGCATGCCATGAATTCTGATAATGAAAGACTGATATTTTTTTTTTTAAAAAATCTATGACTCTGCATGATCAACAATCAGTGGATCAGAATGCAGTATAAATGAATTATAGTCTTTTCATATTTTGAACATTTCTGTTGAGTGAATGTCTCAGGTGCTCTATCTTGCTTTAATTTGGTTTGTCCAAATTTCACCTACCTCATGAAGAAAATTCTTTAGGAGAGCTTCATTTAATAAGATTTACAGATGATAAAATATTTAAGAGACTGGCTCAGATTGCTCTGAGCTACCTGAACTGACATCAATAAAGAAAATGTGAATTTGGTAGTGGAAACAGGTTTGCTGCTAGGAAGTAAATAACAATACAATAAACCTGCCTTTTAATATTCATGTTAGCATATTGAGATATGTAGGTATCTGTGTTATGCACCTAAAACTACACTGGAATATCTAAATGCGATATCTGTACGTCTTAACTAGATAGTTAAGATGGTTAAGATAGTTTAGCATGCTGCGCAGAGAAGATGGCGAATTACTCACGGGGGAAGAGAAAAGGCAGAACTACTTAACACCTTCTTTGCCTCCATTTTTTCCCAGAAGGATACAAGCACTCAACCTGGCGGTTGGGGAGCAGGGGAGGAAGCAGAGGAAATGAGGCACATAATAGATAGAGAGGTGGTACAGGAATACCTGGCCACATTGGATGAATTCAAGTCTCCAGGGCCAGATGAATTGCATCCTAGGATATTAAAAGAGCTGGCAGAGGTCATTTCGGAACCGCTTGCTATAATCTTTGAGAAATCTTGGAGGACAGGAGAAGTTCCAGCAGACTGGAAGAGAGCAAATGTTATCCCCATCTTCAAGAAGGGAAAAAAAGAGGACCCAAATAATTATCGCCCGGTCAGCTTGACATCAGTACCCGGAAAGATCCTGGAGCAGATCATTAAGCAGTCAGTTTCTAATCATTTAGAAAGCAACACGGTAATCACAAGAAGTCAATATGGATTTCTCAAAAATAAATCATGCCACACTAATCTTATCTCTTTTTATGATAGAGTTACTAGCTTGATAGATGAAGGGAATGCTGTGGATGTAGCATATCTCGATTTCAGTAAGGCCTTTGACAAAGCTCCCCATGACATTCTTGCAAAGAAGCTAGTAAAATGTGGGCTGGACAGGGCTACTGTTAGTTGGATTTGTAATTGGTTGACCTACCGAACCCAAAGGGTGATCACGAATGGTTGCTTTTCATCCTGGAGAGAAGTGACTAGTGGGGTGCCACAGGGTTCTGTCCTGGGCCCAGTGCTGTTCAACATTTTTATCAATGACTTGGATGAAGGAATAGAGGGCATGCTCATCAAATCTGCAGATGATACCAAATTGGGAGGGGTTGCTAGAGGACAGGATCAAAATTCAAAGTGACCTGGATAGATTGGAGAGCTGGGCCAAGGCGAACAAAATGAAATTTAACAGAGAGAAGTGTAAGGTCCTACACTTAGGTAGAAAAAATGGAATACAGAAATATAGGATGGGGGACAGGTGGCTGGATAGCAGTACGTGTGAAAGGGATCTAGGAGTCTTCATAGACCACAAGCTGAACATGAGTCAGCAGTGTGATGCGGCAGCCAAGAAAGTGAATGCAATTCTCAGCTGCATCAATAGGAGTATGGTGTCTAGATTGAGGGAGGTACTGGTACCACTCTACTCTGCTTTGGTTAGACTCCATCTTGAATACTGTGTCCAGTTCTGGGCACCCCAATTCAAGAAGGATATTGACAAGCTGGAGCAAGTCCAGAGGGCGACCAAAATGGTGAGAGGCCTGGAAGCCATGCCCTATGAGGATAGACTTAGAGAGCTGGGTATGTTTAGTCTGCAGAAGAGAAGGTTAAGAGGGGACATGATAGCCATGTTTAAATATTTGAAGGGATGCCACGTAAAGGAAGGAGAGGGCTTGTTTTCTGCTGCTCCAGAGACCAGGACAAGGAGCAATGGATTCAAGTTGCAGGAAAGGAGCTTCCACCTGAACCTCAGGAAGAACTTCCTGACAGTCAGGGCTGTCCAGCAGTGGAATCTGCTGCCTCGGAGTGTAGTGGAGTCTCCTTCCTTGGAGGTTTTTAAGCAGAGGCCATCTGTCGGGATTGTTTTGAGGGTGTTCCTGCATGGCAGGGGGTTGGACTGGATGGTCTGTGTGGTCTCTTCCAACTCTAGATTTCTATGATTCTATGATTCTAAGATCTTTACATCCTCTGCCTCCAGCACAGTTTATGTTTAGGACATGTAAAACTTGTAGAAATAATTCTGTTTTGAAATCTTGTCACAGAGCAACAAATTTTTATGGCAAACACAGTGTGCCCTTTGGATTCCAAGCAGTCCCATCTGTGTTGATAGTCTCCCTCAAGGAGCAGTTTTTAATTCAAATAACGAATGGCATATGTATTTTTCTTCATAACTGCACTGCATCACAGGTTTTGTGATTAAAGACATCGCAAGTAGTTAGACTTTTTCTGATGTAATAGCGTAAAAACACAGAATGTTTGTTACCATGGCATCGGGGGAAAAACAGGGCATTGGACCGTAGATACTCATAGTGGATTTTGATGAGCATTTTCACAAGTTCAACATACAAATCTGTACAAACAGAGAATTTATTTGTATTACAATTCAAGTGGAATTTTCAACTATCATAAGTGACATTTTGCACATGAGAATTTTTTTTTTTCGAAAGGAGGATCCATTTATCCAGGATAGAAGGACTGGAGAATGATAAAATTCACTAATGGAGTCTGACATAGAAAGCTGTAGCTGTGAGAGGGAGGTTGAAGAGTCAAAATCAAGTACAGCACAGTGGGAGACCACATGCTTTTCATGCAGAAAATCAGTCACTGGGATCGCCAATGAAAGAAAAAAGATCAGGCAGTTGCCAAGGTGCTGGACAGAGCTTCTGGATAGCTGCAGCTGGTCAAAGAAAAGAATAATGGGAGAGACAGAGAAATAGCTAACCTTGTATGAAGCAGTTTCCTGTATTTCTACCTAACTTCAAAATGAACAAAAATTGTCTGTTAGACATGCAGTGAAGGCACTACACAAAGACTTCATAAATATTATCAAAATGTGTTCCAGATTACAACCACCTGCTGGCTTACTATGATAATGAAAGGAAAGATTTGTACAGCAGATGGCTCAAAAGATGGCCGTCTTTGAGCAATCCAGTCTTGCCCATCTCTAATTTTCTTCCACGAGGAACTGCTGTGAGATGTAAAGCAGTTGCTAAAATCTAATCAGATTTTATTCTGGCAATCATCTTGCTTTTAAGAACCCAGCCTACATGAGAAGATATTTGGATTTGACTTGCAGACCTGTGAAAAATACTTTTTAAGGCTATTACTCCCAATGGGCATGTTGGCTAAGGATTTTGGGGAGTTATCGTGCAAATAAATAATTTTTCCAAGCTCTGTGTTGAGAGGATTTACAGAGAAAATCTCTACTTCCTAGTTTCCCTGGCCATTACTGCATCACACTGTTATAGTGCTATTATTCCATTTTCAACATCCTGTGGAATCCTGGGGTTTGCAGATTAGAGAGGGGCATTTAGAATTGTCAGCCAGAGAGCTCTTTGGCCTCAGTAAACTACAAATCCCAGAATTCCAGGATGTTGAAAGTGGAATAATAGCACTATAACAGTGTAGGGTGGAAACGGTCCCTGTCTATGCTTTGTGGTCCAGAGCTTAAAAAGATATTTGCAGCCATTATAGCAGCAATAGCTTCCTTCCTGCTGTAATTCCCTCATATGCAATGAGAATGGCAAGGAGCTCACTCCCAAGTGAAGGCTATAGCAAAATTTCAGGGTGCCAGGACTTGGAGGAAGGTAATCAATCCATTATGACATGGTTTAGAGGCCTTCAAACTAACCCAGATTAATATTCTGAAAATCTGACAAATATCTGGGAAATCAGTCCATTTACTCTGGATCATTCTCATTGTTCAATCTCCCTATTCTTAGAAATAACTGGTGGGCATCTGAAAAATTAACAATTTGGACTTGTGGAAGCCATACAGGAAATCAGATCATTTGCTCTGTATTACTCCCAGGACAGAATCTACCTGTTTCAGGAAGAAAAAGTATTTTCAGTGATATAGACAGCAATTTGATCCAAAGAGTACAGCATCCTGTTCAGCATAGACCAACAGAAAACTAGTATGAGGAGTGGTTACTGATGGTTCTAATGTCAATGAGATGGTGATTAAAAGTCTGAACGTTAAAGAATGTGCCCAAGGTGCTGAACCCTATCTTTCAGATAATTTCAGCACCTTTGATAGCTCATTTAAAGTTTAAACTAAACCCCAGAGGAGATTTATCAACTCACTGACATTGGCATCACCAGCTACAAACAAATCTGTGTGCATGTGTGTATGTGCCTTCAAGGCAGCTGTCATCTTATTGTGACCCCAAGAATTTCATATAATATTCTTAGACAAGGAACACTCAAGGGTGGTTTGCCAATCTCTTCCTCTAAAATATAGTCTACAGCAGCTGGCATTCATTGGCAATCTCCTATCCAACAGCCAATCCTGCTTAGTTTCCAAGATCAGACAGGCTCGGGTGCCTTTACTACATTGACATTAGAGCTACCAGAAATAACCAGATAGAGGTAGATCAAAGATAATAAAGCACACACTGCTCCCAGGGTGTGCTGATTGAGATAAACTTCTCTCTACCTCCTGTTTTTACTGGCCAGAATTGTGTTCTGTTCTTCCACTGTCAATGGTTCTGAAACCTGTAATAATTAAAGTGCCTGTATGTATTAACACTAGAAAATCTAGTCTTAAGACACTATAATATTAAGCATTCAACAAAGGATTGATTTTGGATTTTATTTTGTTTGTTTGTGCTTGATGTCCAACATGGCTCTGCAATGCTTCCTCAACTGAAAATACCAATTTAGCTGTAAACAGAGGGGAGTTCCTATAATTGGGGAAGTGAATTCTGTATCACCATATACTGGGTACTGGTTTTTCTGGGGGTTTAACCCCTCCAGCACTAGAGAAAGCAATCTGAAATGGTCTCAGTTGATAGGCTTTGCCCGTTCCATTGCCTAAAGTTATTTTCATGCCTGAGAATATAGAGACTTCTGCAAGCAATTAAACAGTTTTCTGTCACGGTGGCCAACAGGTTCAAGTTGGATAGACATAAATGCAGTTCTTTGAAATGGGAAATATGTGAGACATTCGAAGGATCTCTCTAGCAGAGTAATTAATGCACTGGGCAGAAATTAGAATAATAACCAGCCCACTATCCTCCACACATGGTAACTAGCAAAGAAAGAAATCAAACTTAACTTTCTCTATAAGATATATACAGACATCCCTCCACATTCACTAGGGTTAGGGGCACAGGACCCCTGTGAAAGTAAAAAAAAACAACTATGAGTAACTCTAGGCCCTCTCAAACCATATTTAACACACACACAAAAATATGATCACCATATTCAACATAACCATGGATTATTTTGAGGCACCAGGGTGCCTTCACAAGGCAGAAGTGGCTGGCTGGTGGGGCTTACTGCCACCTCAACTGCTGCCCCACACCATTTTTGTGGTTTCTCAGTCTCACAAGGCTCACAATACCTATTAAAAATGGCATAGGGAGGCAGTGGAGGTGACAGCAAATAATCCATGAATAATCGTATCTGCAAAAAATGAAACCTGCTGATCCGGAGGGCTGACTGTAAAAGTAGTTCATGCACAGATACTTGAGCATAATCAACACAGGTTCATTTGCTTGAAGAAAAGAAAAAAGAAAAAGAAAATATAACATTGTTATCATGGAGCTTCTCAGCTTTAGAGACCTCTTTGAAGTCACATGCTCATGGAGGCAGGGAGGAAGAGAGAGAGGACTGATGAGAGCAGAAGAGACCCAGAGAACAAAGGAAGAGAATAAATGTGAATAAACAAGTGGAAGTTGCCATAAATATGTTGTCCTCAAACTCCTAGCACGTAACATGGAGTTTAACTACCAGTGAGCATAGGTTGCAAGGTTCAACAAGAGGGAAATGCTTTATAACTTCAAATAAAGAAACCAAAATTTATTGCCTTTATTGATATGGCTATGTTATGGGCCCGCATACCCTCAGGATTGATACGGTTTAATTGGATAAATATTAGTTAACTGACAAATACATTAATTGGTGTTGATATAAAATGGAAGCTGATGTGACTGAAAGGTCAAGCTGGGCAGAGGAAAATTACTAACTGAACACGTGTAATTGCAAGGCAGGTCAGCCTAACCCCCTCTAGGCATAGTCTAAGTCATTGTCAGGCAGATTACCAGACAACTCCAGAGATAATAGGCGTAAGCTGAAGCTGGAACATCTCTGAGCATACAATGGTCAGGGGAAATTCCCACCAAAACAATGATTGTCTCAACCCTCACACCTGGACATTTTCCTGCATTGTCCCCCAAACCGCTACACAATGTTGAGCTATTACAACACCCATTACCTCTTTGTCACCTAAACACTAAGACCATTAACTTCATCTGGCTCCCATTGTCCATGTTGCAACTTCCATTGTCCACTTGACTAGGAGAGCCATTTGCATCCATACCCTTAGAGTAGACTTTGGGTATAAGAACCCTCAACTTTGAGTAGTTTGGTACAGTATTTCACTTGAGAGTCGCCATGCTGTCACCCTGATTTCCAAACAAGTACTGTCCTTAGGTGCTTGTCTAAGCCACATTACTACTTTCTTTGCTGCTCTCCTGGATGATAATTATTGCCCGTTCCATGAAAACTCCTTTATCTACAACTTTCCTCCCTTTATCCTTCGGTTAGTTCGTGTGGGAGTGTGAGAGTGTTTGGATCATCTGCATGCATGAGTGAACTTTCAATAAAACACATTCTTAGTTTACATTTTGGAATCTCTGGCTGATTCTTTCCTGTAAGACCCCGTAAACATTGGTGGACAGATCTCGTTACATTACAACCCCCCTCCTCATAGGCCTCCTAATTGGACCTAATTATTTCCCCACTGTCACATGGAAGTACTAGGATTGCAAATGGACCCCTGAGTCACCCATATTTTGGGGTAACAGCTGTGGATCACTTTACACCTGCACATACTTCCTTCACCACCCAAAGCAGAATGTAGATGCCAGGACCACAACACTCTCAGTTTATTTCCCCAGTATGCTATTTTACAATCTCTGCCTGCTGAAGTAGACTGATACTTCAAAAACTAGCATGAAGCATTTTACATGTTTTGGTTGACCCAATAAATGTATTGCCACGTGAGGGATTTTTAGTTTCCCTGTTACAGGAGTCTGTGGTAGTACTTTAGGCTTGTACACCTTTATGCTTCGATACAGCAAGTAATTATAACTACGATTATGAAAGATACTTATTTTTCTAATACTGTATTGTGCAAAGCAGGGCTGTAGAAGCTGTGTTCCTTCCTTTCTTGTTCTACTCCAGCTCTCAACAGTCCTTAACAGAATAGTTGATGGTCAGGGATGATGGTAGCTGTAGTCTCACAACAGCTAGGGGGCACAGATCATGTACCGCTGATATAAAGTAATGTATTGTCAGTGGACAGCATGATGTAGTAGTTTGGAGATTGAACTAGTATTGGGAGACCAGAGTTTGAATCCCTGCTTGGCCATGGAAACCCACTTGGTGACTTTGGGCAAGTCACACTCTCTCAGCCTCAGAGAAAGGTAAGTGCAAACTCTCTCTGAGTAAATTCTGCCAAAAAACCTTTTGATAGATTCACTTTAGGGCCACCATAAGTCAGAAATGACTTGGAGGCTCACAACATCAACAACAATGGTCCTGGTTATTTCCCAGCTGTAATCTTTAGGTGAATTTTAGCAAATCATATGGGGCAAATTTTTTGACTTGGGATTTTTTATATAACTGACTTCACTCCATAATTGTTTGCTGTGAGATAATTATAAAACCATTAATAAGTTGGATGAAAAGAATTGTGCTGGTGTTTCAAACTGGTGTGTGACACCTCCTGGCCACTAAGTTTCTGCCACTAATACCTGTCAATATTCTCGCTTTTTATATATAGCCAATCAGATCTGATACTTGCTATAGGTAAATGAGGCTGGTTAAAGTTACAATAAGTGAGGATAATGTAAATAGATAAATGAACCATTTTGAAAAGAGTGTCAACATCTCACTTGAATGGAGAGGTTCTGACAAAAATATTTGCCAAAGCCTGAGTCATTTCACTTCATCTCTGATTGTCAGCTGCCATCTGAAGGATGTTGTAGAACACTCCCCAATATGTCTCTGTGATTTTCATACTGACATATTCACTACCAACCCACGTATGCCTGCATGTGCCAAGTGAAAGATACATGAAGGCAAGGGTGCCTGCAAAGATAAGAATAATTTCAAGATGCCATCACTTCCCTTTTCTCTCCTATCCTAGCACTTTTGTGTTTTTCTTCTTCATGCTCTGGCAATGCTGCTGAATGTTGATGAGACAAAAGGCCAGATAAACCTAGAAGATAACAAGCAGATATTTCCCTGTTCTTGGTGGCGGCTTTTAACTAGCATTGATTATCTGTTACTGATCTGCTTCCCTGCTTCCCTAACATTAATGAATGGCTACACTGACGGCTGCTGAATATTGATTACCTCAGTGCATTTCTTAAATCATAATATAAAAATAATGTGAAGACACCTGATTAATCTTTCTGTCCAGTTGTAAATGATCTGGGAGTGGAGAAAGGCTGATTGGATGTCACAGGCTGCATAATTGATAATGGTGACATATCTAGGGGAACAATGCAGGAAAACACAAAAATGGCATCAGGAGAATATTGAAGATAGGAGACAACAACAGAACTCATTGATAGAGAGTACAAAATCTTGTATCACAGCACTTTGTTTAGTGTGAAAATTCACAGAAACTAATCAGGATTATTTTTATTACTGAGAACAATGTCCAAAGGTTTGAAAAGGAAACTGCAAAAGCAGATTTAAGATTTAAACATTTTTAAGAGCTACAGTTATGCTCCTTGGAGGCAGTGGCCGTTTCCACACCCTACTTTATATCGTTGTCCTCTGGTGGCAATCCTGGCAGCAGATCTGCCAGCAAGGTAGCGAGATGGGAGCACTCCTCTCCACCCAACTGGCTTCCTGCCAAAAGAAGTGCAACGGACACGCTTCTTCCTTCCACAATGCAGACAGGCACTTTCCTCCATCACAATTCCAATGTTTCTGCAGGCCAGGTAAGTTTGGGATGGTCACATGATTGCTGGCCATTGATGACCAAGTGTTGTAGTGGTTCCACTTGTTTCCCATTCCCATGCTGAGATGGGAGGCTCCTGTGGAAAGGGCCAGCATCTGGTTCTACTTACCTGACTCCATAGATTTTAGTCTCTAATGCTTAAAAGAGGAACAGCAAATAGGTGGCCCTGTAGATGTTGTTTGAATCACAGCTCCCGGACTTGAGGGATATTAGCCTGGACTTGAGGGATATTAGATATCACTTTGATATCAATATTTTGGCCTTCTTTAGCTATTCCTCTCCATGTGCTGCAAGGTCGCTATAATATTCTAAATAATACAGGCAGGCCAGAAATAGCCGTCCCGCCGCTTCAGGAAACCTCAAAGGCAAGTACTCTATTATGTATGCACGCTACTTACAAAGAACTCCCTGCCTCAGGAAGGCAGCTTGATGAGAAGAATCCTCATCTGTCAAGCACTCTGCGTTTGCATACTGTCTACTCCATTGTCAATTCGGACTTAAGTCAATCATGCTAAATTCTGACCTTTCAGAGGCTTTGTCTCCAGTCCGAAACTCATTGTTTTCCCCAAGTCCGGCTAGCCTATGGCCACATTTTCCCCTATAAGAACCCCTGACTTTGACAGCTTCTTTGGATCGCTCCCGACTTTCATCTTGCCTTGCTGCCACTTTGCTTGGCAAGCCTTCCCCTCAGTCCCACGTACTGAGAACTCCATACCTCCGAACTTCTGCTGCAGACTACCCGGGCTTCAGGACAGGTGTAGTATTACCCAAACCAACAACTCCTCTAAAATCCCTCTATCCCACTCCAACCTTTATTTCTCTAGTTATCTGAGTGAGTGTGCTGCATACACTGTTTGATTGTATCTTAATAAAAACAATTATTATTATTTCAATTCTGTTTGCTCCTTGACTCGGCCTGACCCCATAGACATTGGGTGAAAGATCTCGCTCCGTTACCCTGCCTCTCATATTGCTAGCTTGTGCTCTTTGCTAATTTCCCCAACTAGTATAATTTGGAGCACATTTAGGTGTCCCTTCTGGGACCCCCAGAAATCAGGATAACACCCTCCATTCCTCACTACTCTTTATGTTAACTAGGACTTGTGGGAGTTGCAATCCAACAATATCCTGAAGGCCACACATTCCCTATGACTGGCTTAAGCTTTATGTATCAAGATGATTTAAAAATTTGCCTTGTGTGAGTTCTGGAGTATTTCCTGACCACAGTTATAATTGCGTCTGCTTCCTGTGTCCCTTCAAATGATTTTCAACTTATGGCAACCCTAAGGCAAACCTATCATAGGGTTTTCTCAGCCGAAGAAAGTTTGCTTCTGTCTTCCTCTGAGGCTGAGAGTGGATGATTTGCCTACAGACACCCAGTGGGTTTCCATGGTCAAGTGAAGTTCAAACCCTGATCTCCCAGAGACCTAGTTCAACAGCCAAACACTACACGACACTAGCTGTTTTGTACATGAACAATAGTACTGATTAAACAAACTATACAACAGTAAAAGTGAGGTTAATGCAATACCACAATGTTTCCAGTTTACTGCAGGTATGTTAATAGTTCATTGGTGGGCAGCTTAGAAATGCACATTGATTTCCAGAGTGCTGCGTGTTGGCTGATCAGAATGAGCACTTCTAAAATTTTACAGACCCTGATGGGAATTCTAATGTTTCCTTAAATGTTCTCCTGAATGGAGTGAACCTGTTAACAGTGTGATCATATCACCTTGACTTCACTGCAGCAATGGTACACTGAAAAATGGCAGGGGATAGTTTTTCATCTCAATATATTATTGCAGTAGTAAAATCAATTTATTTGTTGAGATATATAGGTCATTTATAGGTTATTTCCTTTGTTTGCTTAAAAAATTGTCCATGTCAAGTGGCTGTAATGGGCTACAGCTCTTCAGAAGACAAGGCCACAGCATACTTATATTCTAGATCAAGTTCTGTGTGTGAATTGGGAGGGCACTAAAACCTCCTGTTCACATGCCAAAGAACTACAGGAAATGGATGTGAATAATCTGATTTGCAAATAGATAAATTTGATACCAAGTTCAGGTTGCTCTATCTAGCCTTTGTATACATGATATCAAAACCACCTGGAATTCCTGATCTATCCTGTTATCCTGTGCATTAAGGGACGAGCAAACACTGAAGACAGTTGATTATGGCAGGTCTGTTGATTGGAATTTGAGATGAATATCATTCCACCTTGAAGAGCTTGTGCACATCCTGAAACTGGCTGTAACAAACCTCTGCTTACTTACCCAGCTGGGTTGAGCAATTTCTTTTTGACAGGTGAATAAAATATCATTAATTTATTTCATTCTCGCTGTCAAGCTGAGAGTGCTGGCGAATATAGCAGGCTTTGTGTCTGGGGCTGTTTACATTTCATGACAATTTTGCTGTGCTAAATTAAACCCATACTGGCAAGGAAGAGAGCAGTCCTGGAAATGACCCTCTCTGTCTGAAGTTTCTCATGAGCCTAATAATCTTGTTATCTCTGCTCACAAGCAGCTGCAGTAAATGTGATCTAAGACATCATTTAACCAATCGACACTTGAATCCTAAAAAGTGAGGCTTCCTATCAATCTTCACAAAAAAATGACCCTAGAGTCCAGTTTTGCCCTTTTCATATGAGCAAATATCTCACAGTAATTTTTTCCTAGAAAAACACAGGAGGCAGATCCACCATTTATAAAAGCACCTTGCCGTCTGCAGGGTATTTATTGGCTACGCGTTCCTTCAAAGTACCACCATAGAATTCTATTTTTTAGACGGCCAGCTGTGACACGAAGGACTCAGTCACCCAGATTTGGCCATAAACATTGTGTCACTTTCTTTTTTGGTTGTGTTGGATCCTGCTGTGGCAGGTTGAGCCATTCTTGCTCATGTGTGTGTGCACACATCCAACACAGCTGCTGCTTTTGGCTGGCAACTTTGGGCACTGCTGCCCATCTTGCAGGCCAGCCAGCCAGCCATCACATGGTAGCCTCCCTCTGCTTTGCTGTTGCCTGATTTCACCTGTTAAAGAAAAAAGCCAAGAGTGGGTATCTTGTCAGGAGGAATGCTCAGAGATAGTACCTATTACCTTTTGGCAACAAGAGAGCTGGAAAGTTGTGTTTTTCTACCACAGTGGCCCACCTCCTGAATCCTGGCTGTAGAGTCTGAGGGATGCTAAAGACATTTCTGCACTAGACTAAACAGTGCGGTGAGGACCCTCCCTAAACTGCAAACCCCAGGATTCCATAAGAGGTTGAAAGTGGAATAATAGCACAGTCTAGTGCGGAAATGGCCTAGGAATTGTGGTCCAAATAAATAAATAAACAAAATGTCCAAGCACTGTTAATTAAGGTGTAATGAAGTTAGGTTTTGAATATAATGTAGTGAATGGGACTATCACTGCTTGAAAGAAGTGTAACAGATAGTTTTAAAACAATTTTTTAATTTCCCCTGCAAGGGCATTTTAAGAGCAGGGTTTTTTTCAAGTTTTATGCCATTCTCTTGCCAATTCTAAGGGGTGTTTAAATAAAATTAACCAAAAAGTAGATGAACATGAGAAAAGAATGAATAACACTAGTCCTTAAAAATATGTAATAGTAACAAGTTCTGGATCTGGGCCTTTTCTATGTAACTTTTTTTCTTTGAAAAAAGGAACTTTTCAAGATCTAGTGAAGGGTGGGGGAGGCCACCATTCTCTCTCTCTACTATTTGGCATACTGTAAGATACAAAGAATGGACAGACTTGCAGCGATGATGGAAATCCTGCCATTTGACTGTGCCAAGCAAATTGCAACTGGGCAGCAGTACTTGGCCTCTGGGCCACTACGGGCAGAGAGACAACTGGTAAGGAGAGGGACAAGCATAGTGGTAATACACGCATTTGGGAAGGTTGAACAGCGTTGCAAAGATGGAGAGGCAAGCTAGGCCGAGTCTGTAACTTCACTGCATATTCCACTTCACAGGCATAAACATTTAAGAAAGCAATATACAGTCCTTATGGTAGAACCTAGTGTCTCTTTAGTACAAAACACACTAAGAGGTTATGTTGCTTTCCTGAGTCAGAGGCCATTTCCGCACTAGACTGTTATAGTGCTATGATTCCACTTGCGACATCCTATGGAATCCTGGGGTTTGCAGTTTCGGGAGGGGCCGGCAGGTTGAACAGCATTGCAAAGATGGAGAGGCAAGCAGGCCCCTCCCAAAACTGCAAACCCCAGGATTCCATAGGATGTTGCAAGTGGAATCATAGCGCTATAACAGTCTAGTGCAGAAATGGCCAGAGTGGTGTAATGGTTTGAATGCTCGACTAGGCTCTGGAGGCCAGGGTTCTAGTCTCCACAACAGAAACCCACTGGGTGATATTGGGCGAGTCACACTCTCTCAAAAACAAACCCCCTCTGAACAAATCTTGCCAAGTTAACCACACGATAGGTTCACCTTAGGGTTTCCATATATTGGAAATGACTTGAAGGCACATAACAATAAGAGTTCAGAGGGGCTCACCACCAAGTCCATATGAACAAGCTTTGTAGATCAAGACCACATTTCTACCGAGCCAAGATCACACCCGCCACCATCATATGAATGATGAATCATATGAATGGCATGGCCTTCTTGGTAACTGCTTCCACACTGAAGCTGCCTCTTATGGGAGACTAGGTTGGCTTTTTCTGTGATCTCTTTTCTCCAGCAGGCTAAGACCTTTCTATTCAAGAAGATTTTAAGTCTAATTGGATTTGTCAGAAGGATCTTTTAACAGGCTGTGTTGTACATTTTTCTTATGCATTACATGTATTTTATACTATTGAATTTTTTTTTTCAATTTTAGGGTATTTTAATTCTTGTATCATGTATTATTCTAACTGTATTTTGTAAGCCACCGTGGGAGGCAGGTGGTACATTAAATAAATAAATAGTCTGTGTTCAACTGAGCTGGCATTAGGCCCACTGAATTCTACTAAATCCAAATTCCTGGCAACCTAGGAATGTTGGACTATTTTCTTTTTAGCCTAACTTTCTGCTGGCATTTGCCTCTGGGACTGAGAAGGTTTGGGTCTGGTATCTCAGGCTGTTCTTTACCCAACCCTTTTCTCTGCCCCCTTTTCTTGGTTCTTCTGACAGCCAGTCTTAGCCAGCAGAGCAGTTCTGCTACAGATTGCTCCATTGGCAGATGTCTGAAGCAGGATATGATACAAACTGCAGCAACAGCAGATCAGAGCAAATTTGGAAGTGAGTGTTCACTAAGAGAATGCTACTCTTACAGAGCCGTTACAACTGCTTCCAATAACGGTAGCAGGTGAAGCAGGTAGCAGGTGAAGGTCTAATGACTAAAGTTGTAAGTCTTGTCAGTTCCAACACAGAAAGCTCTTTGGCCTCAGTAAACTACAAGCCCTAGAATTCCACAGGATGTTGAAAGTGGAATAATAGCACCATAACAGCGTAGTGCGGAAAGGCCCATAGTTCCATTTTCAGTTAGCTCTAATTTAAATTCTGTTTAGTTTAATTTAAACATATTAGAAGACAACTGGATAGAGCACATACTACATTTTATAGTGTAATATTTTTCCATCAGATAACAGTATGCCCTCTCCTTTCTAAAAATGTAATGTTCTTATGCCTCACATTGCTGTTAAACTGGCAACTGTTAGGTTGACTGAACTGAAACTGCTGGTTAAAATGAATTATTTTCTCAGACGTGTAATTTTTTTTTGTATAATTTTTATTGAAAGTTTGTCTCGAAAATAACTCCCTCCCTCACACTTCCATGCTTAAATCTTCCAGCTGATATTGCTTATTTCCATTCCATGACAAACATAATTTCCATCTTACAGAGGAAAGAACAGTTACTTTATTTCTTCTTTGATTTCTTAGACATTTATATCCTTACCCAATCCAATACTCTCTTTCTCAAAGTTCTGGATAGATTTATTCTTCAAAGAAAATGCTAACTTTTCCATCTCTATCATATCCAGAACTTTTAACTTCCATTCTTCTATATCAATATGTTTCTTTTCTTTCCAGTGCTGCACATATGTCAACCTTGCCACAGTTATTAAATATAATAATATCTTCTGATGACTTCTTATTTCGCTTTGTTGCCCTAGCATATTCAACAAATAAAGCTCCAATTTCATTTCCAAATTCAGCTTACAAATTCTTCGGATTTCATCATGTACCCCCTTCCAAAAATTTTTTTGCTATCTTACATGTCCACCACATATGGGAAAAAGACCCCGTCTTTTCATCACACTTCCAGCAATTTGAATTCCCATTTTTCATTATTTTTTGTAAACTTTCTGGGGTCATGTACCATCTGTAAAGCATTTTATAAAAGTTTTCTCTTAAATTTAAGTTTGGTGTAAATTTTATATCTATTTTCCACACTCTTTGTCCCAAATTCTGTGCCCATCTAACCATTGTATCTTTGACTGCTTCTGATTCCATTTCTCTTTTCAGCAATAATATATAAAATTTGAAAATTCTTTTCTTTTGGTTATCTTTCATCAGCACATCTAATTCATTCTCTTTTCTCTCAAATCCGTATAGTTTTTGGTCCATTCTAAATCTTTCTCTGAGTTGCTCAGACGTGTAATTTTAATTGTCTTGATTCACTTCCTCCCCTCCCCTCCCTCAGTTCTGTTGTCCCTCAATTCTCATACCTGTTTTTTTAGTTCATAAAGATGAATAAACTTTTAATTGCTAAACTGCAGAAAATCAAAGACGTGATACACTGAACATTCAACTCATTAAGCTTTAAGGTTACTAACACTCTTAACACTAATTACCCATTCATTAAGTTGATTGTTTTAGCAGAAAATCTGGGTCCACTTCTTTGCTTGTTCATCATATTAATTTATACTTTTTTCTAAAGGAAAATAGAAAAAAAATACAATATTAACAAAGTTAATTTTAAAGTACTTGAGTGGATAGGACACAGTTAAAAATCTTTATTGATGGGAAATTATTTAATGCTTTGCCGACTAGAATTAATGGGAAGTTCCAAAAGTTACTATTTCAGAGAATGCCTTGGCACCCTGTCACTAATTTGAGATAGTGTCTCACCATGTTCCTCTTGTGTATGGTTTTCATGCAAAATCAGTGGGGATTTTGTGCTGTGACATTTCTTATGGAACTCAACCCCAAAGTCACTGAATTAAGCTCAATGCAAACTCCCAAGATTTATTGATTTCAGTGGAAGACTGAAATGCTGTCTTACATTTTTTCATTAAAATCAGTGGAAAAACCAAGCAAGTAACAACAACAACAGAGCTCAAACACAGCCCCACACTGAGTTTCTTTACTTCTTTCACAATGTCTAACACAACTTGCCTATCCCTGCCAGAAGCAGCTCCTCAAGATGTTGAGCATCAGGTAGAAAATTACACAGGATAATTATATCACACTATACGGCCTATACCTGTCATTTTTATTGGCAACTTTTTAGAACATGCAATAAAATTACTGGGTTAAATCCAACTAAAATTAGTCATACTTATGAGACTGAAGCCATGTCCACACTACATTGTTATGGTGCTATTATTCCACTTTGAACATCCTATGGAATCCTGGGGTTTGCAGTTTAGGGGAGGGGCCCTTAGAATTCTCGGCCAGAGAGCTCTTTGGCCTCAGTAAACGACAAGCCCCAGAATTCCACAGGATGTGGAATAACAGCACCATAACGGTGTAGTGAAGAAATAATCTAAATTTATTCACCACTATTTTTTTTTAAATTCATGTCACTGAGACCTAAGTGCCACCATCATGTCTGAATCCAACTCACTGATATTAATAGTAGTCAGAGCAACTGCAAATTAGCTCAAAAGTAAAGGTTTTCAATATAAAAAGACTTGAAAGAGTGTCCCATTCAAGCATTTGTTTGTTCCATTGCCGTTATTGCAAGAGACATCTCACAGTGCTTTTTCTACCATGGAAAGATGAGGTTTACTCTGCGTATATTTTAAAAATGATTGAAAAATGTGGGGGTTTTGAGTGTTAAGAAACTTTGACAAGAAGAATTCTGGACTGATGAGAATGTTCACAGTTGTTCTATGCAGAAAAGAATATTTCCAAGGAGAAATATTATTTTCTGTGCCAAAATCTGTTTACTAGGCAGAAAATGTTGCAATTGGGAACATTCCAGCCAGTTGCATGCAGTTGATTTGCACTGAGAACAGGTTTTTTTAAAAAAATAGGAAATAAGTTTTTCTGTGCAGAAAATTTTATTCCCATTCATAGTTATTATCTTCTGCACGGGGAAAAAAAGCTTTACCTGAGCAGAAAATGCTGTCTTCTGTGCAAAACAACCACATGCAAATTTTGCACAGAATAATTTCTGAATTTTGAATAGGCTTCAAAAACTGTGTGGTTTTTTTAAGCTGTTCTCACAGTGGGCAGAACATTGCTAAACGTACTCATTGCTTGCTTTGAGAAGAAATCTGTGATGAATTAGACCCCTATTTCTGCCTAACACTTCAATGTGACATACTCCTGAATAACTGAGTACAATATTGCCTTTGGCTGGATTGTGGCATATATTTTCACCTCCAATTATTGTTTCAATTGTTAGCATAATTTTCTCCATGGCTTTTTTTATGAACTGGTATGCCCTTGATTGCCCAGTAAAGGTTAGTATCCCATCATATGGAAAACTGACAAGTGCTTAATTAGCTATTAACTCTAGAAGAAAGATTGTGTCCAATGGGGAAGTAACTTATAATTGTAGGCCATTATAATCAACTAGTTACCTCTCTTTTGCTGTCATTTTCCCCTGCCCCATGTGTGTTTTGGGAAGGCTGCCCACAACCTTCACTTGAAAGACTGATGACTGACCATCTATCATGATGTAAGGTGCATGTCCCTGAAAACCATATGGCCAGGTTAATAGTAGAAAGTCTAGTTCTAGGAGCACATAATTGATGATGTTAGATAATTACCATATCTCCTGTGGAAATGAGATGATCTAATACTGAAAGTAAATGCAATCAGGCTCATTTATGGGAAAGTAGCAACAATGGTATCTCCAGACTGCTCCAAAGACTGGCTGTACAGACTCCCACTCATTAGTGAAGGAGAAGATTACATTTTAGTATAATATAGTTCAATAGTATAGGTTTTGAATTACTACTTTGTGGCAAGAGCCAGAGCAAATAAATCCAATGTAAATGTGTTGGAGATTTACAGTGTGGACTCCCGTATTTATCAAGTGAATTCTTTAAGAAAGACTCTTTAAAATGACTTGTTCTTTATTGACTTTTTTAAAGCAATTATTGCAATCGAAAAGGTGAAGAAACATTGCAGAACTGGCTACAGTCTAACAAAAGAAAGGTTAAGCACCCTCATCCAGAATTCACTGCCCATCTTGCAGACTGGCCACTGGTCACACAGTGGACTCCTCCTGTCTTGCTGTTGCCTGATTTCACCTGATCAAGAAGAAAGCCAAGATCGAGTATCTTGTCAAGGGGAAAGCTTAGAAATATTACTCATTACTTTTTGGCAATAGAGATTAAAGCTATATTTTTTCTATTATGTCCCACTTCCTGAATCCTGGCTACCTTGTCTGAAAGATTCTGGGAACTGTGGCCCCCCAAAAATAGCATTTCCAAGCTCTGCTAATTACGGAATTCTTAATTCTGGCATTGTGGAAAGAGATCAAAACCAGCCGCTGTGATTTGATGGAGAGATCACTATCAGATGGCCAGAGTGTGTTTCAGTTTCTCCTTATTGAGACTCCTAGTGCCATGTTCTGTGGCAACTATGGCCCTTTCCGCACAATGCACCCAACCTCCCATGTGGACAAGAGAAGGACAGGGCCAGGATGATGCTTATGCATGACATCATCCCAGACCAGTTCTTCTCCCATCCCTAGGTGGTGCAATTGTGCCACAAATTGCAAGTTTTTCCTATCAATGACCTTCAATGGCATCACCCTTCCTCTGCATGCCTGCACTTACCTTCACTGTGGAGGTCCTGGAAGCTTAATAGTTGCACTTCCTGCCCCAGAGCGGCCTAGGACAGTACCTGGCTGCACTGCAGAAGGAAGAGGCATGGCCATTGTGGTTCCTGGTTCCCGCAGACAGCCGGTGCAGAGTGGAATGCTCTATCACACTCCTCTTCTGGCAGAGCTGCTGCAGCCATCATCACCAGACACCGCCAGGACAGAGGTAAGCTGCGGAAAGGGCCTATGTCTTTTCACTGTATCTATTTGGGGACAGGCATAACTCAGAAGCAGTGAAGACTATAGGTTAAACTTTTATATACTGTGGCAACAGATTGTTAACCAGGACTAGTTGCAGGAAGTCCCTTGTTGCAACAGCTCTACCGACAGCTAGTCTATTTCTTGACACAATTCAAGAACTCTTTATGAAGCTCTATACAGTTTAGATCCAGAATAACTGAAGGGCTGTATTCTTCCATATGAGCCTGTCCATCTTTCGAGATCTGAGAGACCCTTCTTTCTGCATCACCATGATTAGAGGTAGATATGGTGAGGCAGCCTTCTCGACTGCTCCTGGACTTTGGAACTATCTTCCTAGAGAGGTTATACTGGAACTTTGCTTACTATCCTTCCATAGGCAAATAAATACCTTCTTATCTCAGCAGGTCTTTGAAGGCTAATTTTTCCGGGAGAATTCTTGTGATAGTTTAATTATACAGCCAGCCCTCCATATTTGTGGATTCTGTATCCTCAGATTCAATCAACCACAACTTGAAAATATCCTCGCCTCCTAAACAAATAAATAAATAAAATCCGTAAAGCAAACTTTGATTTTGCATTTTATATAAGTGACATCATTGTACATAATGGAACTTGAGCATCCACAAATTTTGGTATCCATGGGGGGGGTTGTCCTAGAGTCAAACCCTACTAGCTACTGAGGGCCCCTGCATTTTTAAGTTTTTTTAAAAAAATTTAAAGCTGTATCTGCTTTAACTATTGCAAGCTGTCTTGAGTCCCTGACTTGGAAAAAGGTAAAACATTATTAATAATAAGGGATACACTTTTGAAACTGTTCTGGCTAGCTTTTCTTGATACATAATTTACCTTGAATTAAAAATCCATTTAAAAAAAGAGAGACATCTGCTTGAAATATAAGAAGAAAGACTGACCAGCTTTCATTTTCAGGCTCTGTCACACTACCCCAGCATAATTTTGCAGTTCTGTGGTAAGACTGAGATTCATTAGGATGGAATTGGCTGACTTTAAAAAGAAGCACAGGCTAAATTGCTAGGGTGTAGAAACTTCTTTTTATATCATAATTACTGAGGGCAGTGAACTGTGTAATTAGTGTGTTAGGTAAAAAGAAAGATGTTTCAAGAGCAGTGATTTCCCACTACAGAGAGTCTTAGCTTTTTGTACTGTAGCAAAGCAAAACAAATCAAAAAGTGACCTTTCCCTATATTGTGGTTTTATGGCTTTTAATTATCTATTTCTGGGGATATTATTAATGGTTGTATTTTAATTGTTTTATTTCAAATGGTTCAATCTTAGATATTGAAGAAACCTTTTTAAAACCTGAAAAGGAAAATAAATTCATACCATTTTAGTGAATAGGAAAAGACAAATGCACAAAAATGTAATAGTCAAGAGCTAGGAGGAAAGATAATGTCTAAACAGCATTATAGTAAGTTCTATAGAACCAGCCTACCCATGTTTCCATGAAACTAAGATGCAATGTGGCTTACTCTCTAAGAGATGGGTAGAGAACCTGCAGTTCTCCAGATGTTGTATTCTAACTCCCATTGGCCCCAGTCAGCATGACCATTTGATCAATGATGATGGGAGATGTAGTCCAAAACCAGCCATGAGCCACAGAGCTGCTATTTCTGCCCTCGTCTTTAGGATTGTACTTATAAGCTGCAATCCTATGCATTTGCACTTGGGGATAGCCCCTTATCAAATGCCCCAGAAGCATTGCTGCCCAGGGTGAATCGTCCTCCTGCCCCCACGTCCCTCCACAACTGTAACGATACCTCTGCTGCATGATACTGCACATTGTATCATCTGACCAAAATATGATCAAAGATGTCATGGCCAAATTGCAGAGGAGATGAATGGATGTCTATCTTCTTTGAAAGAGTCTAACTCACTGAAAGCATCCATTTGGTCTGTTTGATGGTAAAAGTTGTTAGGCTGTTAATCTTATTTATTTTTGTCTGATTTAAACCAGCCATTTTTTTAGTCCATTAAAAGAAAACATAAAACAAAACACAGAAAGAGCCAGTGTGATTTGAGTATTGGACAAGGACTAGAAACGCAGGATTCAAATCCCCACTTTACCATGGAAACCCACTGGGTGACCTTGGGCAAGTCACACTCTTTCAGCCCCAGAGGAAAGTGATGGCAAACCTCGAAACAAATGTTGACGAGGAAACTTCGTTATAGGCTCACCAGTTAGGTTAGCCATAAATCAGAAATGATATGAAGGCAGACAACAACACAGAAGACATTGTTCCATTCTTGAATGCTTTCACAAACAAAGAAACGTTTGAAAAGTGGACTTAAAATAAGCTGAAATAAATAAAATAGACACACATAGCTTAAGCTCCAGGGTGATGCTTAAGGACACTGGCTTTTTAGCTGTAACATAATGGCATGTTAACTAGCCTTACATTATGCTTTGTACTAGATTTCACAGAGTTGTCCCCAACAACAGGATCACAGACCTTACTTTCTATCTCACACGAGACAGATGGTCTCCTTCTCTGAATATCTTCAAGAAGAGGCTGGATAGCGACCTTCTCACAACGCTTTAGCTGGAGATCCTGCACTGAGCAAGGGGTTGAACTCGATGGTCCATGAAGCTCCTTTCAATTCTAATTCTATGGGCCTTTCCACACTACACTGTTATAAGTGCAATTATTCCACTTTCAACATCCTATGGAATCCTGGGGTTTGCAGTTTATGGAGGGGCGTTTGGAATTCTCAGCCAGAGAGCTCTTTGGTTTCAGTAAATTACAAACCTGAGAATTCCACAGGATGTTGAAAGTGGAATAATAGCACTATAACAGTGCAGTGTGAAAATGCCCTCTGATTCTATTATTCTAAAATGACTTGACAAACCTAGGAAACAGACAAGAAAGGGATGTGAGCTGCAGTCTCACTACAATGGAAATGTGCTGCTGGGCAGCAAAAATGCCAAAGAGCAGTTATTGTTTCCAAATACAAAAAAAAAAAAAATGAAGAACCACTTCTTACATGCTATGAATAATGCATAGAATAACTGTGAGCACAACCAACTCAGCTGCTAAAAATAGCTTAGGAAACTAACAGTCTGTGACCTCAAAAGCTATCCCTTGTGGGACTATTACCAGAATTTTATTTTAAATTGAATTTTTTTCGTTTCTCTAGATAAATATATTGCAGCAAATAGGTTTTGTTTACTTTTGCCCCTGGAATATAATTTAGTTACTTTAATCTGCAGTCTTGTACTCACTAACCTAGAAAGAAATCCCTTTGGACTTATTTCTGCACACACTTGCAGAGCTTGGGAAGAAAATAGTTTTCTCAGCTACTACTCCCACCTTCCCTGCCAGAGGGTTCTGGGAGCTGTAGTTCAAAAAAGCAACCTTGCCAAGCTTGGTAATGTTGTGCTGTTAGTGATACACATAGTTAAAATGTTGAATTCCCTGTCCAGAAGCTGGAAAGAGATCTCTGCCCCTAAAATGCTGGATGTTTATATATATTTTTCACATATCACATTTAAGTGAAACGTGAAACGTGAAAAATATGAGTGCTGCAAACAAGCATTTGCAGTGCTGCAAACAAGCATTTGCAGATGTGTATTTCATATGGGTATACCAGACAGAACCAAGGCAGGCTGCAGCTTTTTACCAGCTGCATGTTAATACAAGATTTATTTCTCTGCAATGACAAAATTACATTTAAAAAAAGTATTCTGGGACATGATAGAAGAAAAGCTATTTTCATATCTTCATAGAAAGCTTCTTTCTCAAGGATACATTACAAGCAATATATGGCATTTATGATCATCACCATCACTGATGATCATCAGTGGCTTTTGATACCATCAACCATGGCATCCTCTGGGCCAGCTCTCTGGGATGGGGCTTGAGAGCACTGCTCTGCAGTGGTTCCAGTTGGACAATCTCAGAAGGTTTTGCTGAGGGACTCCTATTTGATGCCCTGGCTGTTGGCCGATGGGATCCCTCAGGATTCTGTTTTACCCTCTTGCTGTTTAAGGTCTACATGACATTGCTGGGAGAGGTAATTCAAAGTTTTGGGATTCAGTGTCACCAACTCTGCCTCTCCTTTCCATCTGATTCCAAGGAAGTTGTCTCAGTGTTGAACCAATGTCTGTTGTCAGTAATATAATATAGATGAGGACAAACAAATTGAAGCTTTTAACCCGGACAAGACAGAGGTGACAGAGGTCAGTCAAAAGGCAGATCAGGGAATTGGGACTCTGCCCTCTGGATGAGGTTACACTCCTCCTGAAATCTCAAGCTCACAGGTTGGGTATTCTCCTGGACTCAACTCTAAGCCTGGATATCCAGGCTTTACCAGTTGCCAGGAGTGATTTGGACAGTGAAAACTTGTCTGCCAGCTACTCCTGTTCCTTGATGCATCAGATTTGGTTACAGTGACATATGCCTTGTGTCACGTCTTGGTTGGACTACCATAACACACTCTACATGGGGCTACCTTTGGGAACAGTTTGGAAACTTCAGCAGGTGCAAAATGCAGCAGCCAGAATGCTGGTCAGGGCTAATTACAGGGAGCATATAATTCCTTTGTTATAACATTTCCAGGCACAATTGAAAGTGCTGGTCATGACTTATATATCTGTACACACACACACACACAATATATAGAGAGAGACCTATAATAACAGAAGTGTCACCACATTCATACTTCACCTGGCTCAAAGGTCCTTTCACACTACACATTTACAATGCTACATATCATTCCCATTGCAACAGCTCCACTATCAGTCTGTTTCAGGATGCAATTCTCAGTGCTACTCCAAGGCTCTGGTACCCCTTCCTAGGAAAGCTAGAAACAAAAGTTAAAGTACAATTACAGTGCTATAATTGTGTGGTATGTAAGGATCCTGAGTGATCCTCCCCATATACACACACTGAAATGCTTCCTGCTCATGTACACACATAGAACTCCTCCAGTCTGGCCAAATCAGGCACATAGACCTTTATGCATAAGAAGATTTTCCTTATGTTATTCAAATGTATGGACAGTGATTAAGCATTTCTACTGTGGGCGTGAGTGACAGGGAGCATTCCTAACTTCTGTTCCTCCACCCCCTTCTTCTATGAATCCCTTCAATACATTGTGGGTTCTTGTGAATTGCCATATCTTTCAGTGTATATCTCAAAACTATAGACTGGTAGCAATCCTGCCAAACTAAAAAAATTCTTAGTTCCTATCAGTGGTTAATATTTGACCATATGTTTTAACTCTGACCTTTGGTTTTAAAAGAAGAGGTCAGAAAAGAACCATGGAGTTTAAAAGATGAATCAGAAAAGATAAAATTGAAAATGTTGATGACACAAGGGGAAAGACTAAGAATATTTGCTGCAAAATGTATGTTTTCCTGACAGCTATTTATTGCTGAATGTTTCTGATTGCCAATATACATTTCTCCTTCATTGTTACCTTGGCAACCAGAGAAATTGTCTTGAAGCAGGCATGATCCAGGAAGGTCTTAGATGTGTCCATATGAAAAACAACAACAACTCAACATGATGGCTTCTTTACACTCTATGCATTCCAGCCTTGGTTGAACCAGTCTTATATTCTTCATTTTCTACTGCAGAGTCGTTTCAGCTTGAAACAAAGTGTGTGTATGTTTTGCAAATTTGGTATCAATGCTGGTTAATGGAGTGTGCATTTCTTTGCATAGCTATGCAAATGAGAGATATCCATCACCTTCCCCTTATGACCAGAAGCACTCATCCTATAGCAAGAATTTGTAAAAGTCCCTTTTCATACTATAACACCCAGAATTCCCTAAACCAGGAGAGCCTGTGTCTTCCATATTGCAGGGGGGGGATGAGATGATACCATTCTGGGTTTTATTTCAGACTTCAAAGAAGTCTTCACAGTGCTGAATCCTGTCCCCCTAAATAATATCAGCACCTTGGATAGTTCCTTTCAAGTCAGCATTCTTGACAGGAAAGGCTTTGACTGCCATTGCCCAAAGTTTCATTTTTCCAAGTTCAGCCCTATGTGCTTATCTATTCAGTGTAATGGGCAAGGATGAATATCATAAGCTGATTTTGTTACAGAAAGTTACTATTTTTTCTAGTGCCTGCTGAGATTAAGGATAGGAAGACCTGGGAAAGAAAAAAATCAGAGAAAAAGTGCTGTTTTTTCTTTCCCCCAAAGACTCATTTGTCCAGGGAAAAAAGATTAAAAATAGATTGCAGAATATTTTCTTCTAACATGATGAATAAAATGTTTAGGGCAAGACATTCATATATTTATTCTCTCCACAATATTTCTAAAAACTAGGTAGCGGGTAGACTTTTATGAAAGATTATATAAAGTGGTACTATTCTAAGTGGTTGTCTGTAAACTGGTCCCCATGTTTGAGCCATGATCTGCCAGTCCTCATAGAAAGAATGCATTGAAAGAGCACAGGAAGAGGCAAAGGAATACAGAGAAGTGGTACAAGAGGTTGAGTATTAGAAGCAAGAGAGGAATGGAAGGAATAGAACACAAGGATGCATTGTGAGGGCATGAAGAGGAGCCAAGGGAAAGACAGCAGAGCAAGCTTTGTGAGTAGCAGAGTTCAAGGAGCAAGGGAGGGGTACATAGTCAGGGTGCAATAGTAGGTGAGGGAGGGAGTAGGAGAGATGATTAGCTAGAAGAGTGCAAGAAGAAAGTCAGGGGTATATTGTGAAAGTGTGGTGAGGGAGACATTAGGAGCGAGGGTGGAAGGGAAGGGTTTACATTATTGTTGTTCTTTTATTCACACCTCGCTAGGAACATACATATCCACACATCATCCCCAGCCCTGTCAGGTAGATTTGCTGAAGCGTAATGGTGGCCTGAGGTCATATGGTAACTTCCATGACAAAGCAGAGATTTGAAACTGGTGTACCCTCTTCTCAGTCCAGCAATTTAAGCTTACTCTACATTGGTTTTCTCAAATCAGCTGTAACTAAAAAAAAAGTTATGGAAGCTGAAACAGAGTAGAAGAAAAAATACAACAGCTAATGTCCCTAAGTTGTATAATTGGAATGCAAATTAGAATTATGCCCTGAGCTTCAGAAAATAGAATGTGGCAACCATATCCTGGCACAAGCACTTTCTTGAGCAGAGTGCAGCAGTGGCCAGGAGAAAACAGCAAAAGCCACCTCCATTCTGAGAGGGAGCTGCTCTGCTGGTTCTGAAGCTACTAGGTAGTTGGAAGAGCTTCCTTCCTGTTACAGCTGGCACAGACCACATTACCTCTGTGTCATGCCCTGCTTACAGAACATGGACTCTGACTTAGAGTCTGAAACAGGGGACATGCCAGGACCTGCTGTACAGGAGGAATTTACAGTGCCGCAAACAGAACAGGGTGTAGTGCCAGCTCCAGCAGAGAGTCCTGACCCTTCAGAAACAGAAGATAGCTTACCCGTACTCACCTTTGCCTAGAACAGACAGCAAAGAGAGGACCTGAGCTGATCTCATAGGGTTTAGAGTCGACAGCAATTACTTAGGCAGCAGTTGCTTTAGGCTGCTGACCTATATAGGTGCTAGTCTTCCCCTCCAGGAGTTGTCAGAGCTTATCTGACCTTCCTGACTGCTGGATATATTGCTGAACTCTGTGCCTGACTTTAGATTACACTGACTTTGGACTCACTTGTTTTGGAATTCTGTTGGACTCTATTTATGACCTTGTGCTTACTGAATAAAAGTATGTAATGAGCTGTGAGCTATTCAGTTTGTTTGTTTGAGTTATCAGCTGTGCCACCCTGACTGAAATAGAACACTCTGCCACAATATTGAGAACTATGCCTCCTCCTATGCTGGACTACTTAACTTGGTCAATTGAATCTTGGCCCATAACAACTGAAGAAACCCTGGAATTTATCTGGTAATTATGTGGATATTGCCTGTTGAATGTCTTCACTGTTATGCTTTGACTTAGGTTATGCTTTGATTTAGGTGATCCATATGTTCAGGGCTGAACTTTTTTTTTTTTTTGTATAGCAAGAGCCAGTGTGGTGTAGTGCTTTGAGCATTGGACTAGGACTATAGAGACAAGTGTTTAAATCCCTGCTTGGATATGGAAACCCACTGGGTGACCTTGGGCAAATCATACTCTCTCACCCTCAGAGGATAGCAAAGGTTAATATCCTCTTAACAAATTTTGCCAAGAAAATCCCATTAGAGATTTGCCTTAGAGTCACCATAATTTGGAAACAACTTGAAGGCATGCCGCCACCACTACCACCACCAAAACAACAACAACCTAATGACCTTCCGGTCTGGCGCTGATCGGGCAAAGATAGCGGAGAGATTGTGCTCCGAGCTAAAGCCTTGAAGTGGCAACAATCCACAGGTTGCCAGTAATCTAGAACCTGCAGGTGGGTGCCCAGGACCTAGGAGCACCCAAAGATCCCCAGCTTAGCTGCTTTGGAGCCCCAGCTGATTGCTGATCAGATGAGAGCAGCACCTGCGTGGCTGCAGCGGAGTCGCCACATTGCTGAGCAGGCAGGGAATCTTCCCTCCCCACACCGCAACCGATTCGCCAGACCCCTTGAGATTAGTGAGATTGAGTGAGTAGAATTAAAAATCGAGGAGGCTTCATTGTCTATTGGAAAATCAGCTGTCATTAAGGAAGTTTAGTATTTTGGTTTTGTTTTGACTTATTTTTGTTTTCTCTCGAGGCTTCTGAGCTCTAGGGGCTTTTTTCTTTTCTTTCTTTTTTTTTTGGAAGATATTTAAGTCCTACAGTTATATAATAATTGAACTCCTTGTGGGACCAAAGGAAGGAATAAGAAGCTGTCTCTTTTCCTTTTGAATTTTTTTTTATGGGTATAGGTGCTTCTGGATATATTACAAGCCTTTGATGACCCATTGAGCCAGAGTGCAATGAGAAGAAAGTTACGAAGAGGTGGTTACCTCAGAAGATAAACTGAATATTAGAGGTTATTCGGACATTTGAATTTTTTATATATATATAGAGAGAGTTTATTGAAAGCTAAGTGGTGTGGACAGATTGGTTTCTGAAGCATGGAATCATATGCTCCCTCCACCAGGCTCACTTTTCTAAGAGGTGCCACCATAGTGTTGAAGCAGCTGTTGTATTGTGATACTAGCTGCGCTCTGACCTTGAAAACACTATCTCCCTAACTAATACAGTTACCTCCCTAACTGTACTGAAGAGCACGTACTTTAATAATATATATTATATTTTCTCTTCTCTCCCTCTCTCTCTCTGTCTCTCTCTCTTTTTTTTTTTTGGAAACTTGAATTTTGGATTTTTCCCATTTTTTTTCTTTTTGATTCTTGACTGTGGATTTTTTGATTGCTGAGGTTGATTTACTCGGCCCTCTTTTTTTTCCTGCCTTCTGCTGCTCCCTAGATTTTCTTTTCTTTATCCCTCCTTTCTTTTTCTGGATTAGGAATTGTTGATATAATTTCCTTTCTCTCCCCATTTTTTCCCTCTCTTCCATAAGAAGCATTTTTTCCCCTCTCTCTTCCTCTTTCATTTTTTTTTTCCATTCTTTTTGGAAGGATTACCTTGATCCCTTGGCGGATTGAGGAAGAGAACTGAGTTTTCTGGAGGAAGAGGGAAGGGAAAGAATAAGAGTGGGAGAGAGGAGGGGAGAGGAGAAGAAGTAAAGGAAAAAAGGATAGAGGAGGGAAAGAAGGAAGATCAGGGAAAGAAGAATAGGAGGGAGAAGAAGAGAGAGAAACAGCTGGATGTCAGGAAAAGAGTAATTAGAAAGAGCAAGTACATTGAAGAAGTTTGGAAGTATGTTGAAGAAAGCTGGAGTATGTTGAAGAAGAAGATTGGAGAATGTTGAAGAAGAAGACTGGAGAAGGAGGGAGTACATGGGTTAAGATTGAATGTTTGATAAGAAAGAAAGAAGAAGAAGATTGAGGAGAAGTTGAAAGGGAAGTCAAGAAGAAGTGAAGAGAGAAAAGAATGGCAGGCGTCAAGACAAGATATAGAACCTACACACCTCAACAAGCACAAACACAAGGCAGAAGAGGCTTGATTGAAGAGGGTGTACCTCAATACATTTATGGAAGAGATGAGGGATTTCAGGAAGGAAGCAGGACAAATATTGGAGGATATGAATACTGAATTTAATAATATGCAATTACTCCTGTTGCAAGTGAAGAAGGATGTGAAAGAAAACAGATACAAAATTTGAAAAGAGAAACAAAGGACTTGAACCAAGAAATGGAAAAGCAATTAGATCGACTGGCATTAGGGGAACAAAGAGAAAAAGATTCATGGTTGAGATTTAGAGGAGTAATGGAATCCCCAAATGAGAATATACAGAAGAAGATAATACAGAAACTTGCAAAAAATCTTGAATGTGGTGAAGATTTTCTGGAGATAG